>CAKAKR010034834.1:0-14341 GCA_916700685.1 Adelosebastes latens | reverse complement strand
CCATACTTTGACCCTGCCATCCAACTTTGGCAGACAGAACCTGGACTCATCACTGAACATGACATTCCCCCACATGTTCAGGTTCCATTGTCTGTGTTGTCGACACCAGCGCAAACGGGCCTGACGGTGAAGGGCAGTCATTGCAGGCTTCCTGGTAGCCTTATGAGAATACACTGTTTACCATTGGCAGAGCATTTTGGCAAATTTTTCTTGGGCGCTACCCACATAATCAGCTGTGCTGCTCATCCCACAAATACATGATCCTTACAAGTTGGACATCATTGCGAAGGTAAATAAACAAGCTTTCCAATGATGTAAAATACAATGACCATTAGCATTGGAACAACAGAGAAATAATCCACCAAACACAAGTTTCCAAACTTTGTTTTTCCAGTATATTTTTAAAAATGACATACAGCTTTATTAATTTATTTTTCATAACTGCGTGTAGCTATTAGCGCTGATCTTCGTGAACCTTTTTTAAAATGAGACTCATTTGCATAGAGAGGGGATGATTTTGTGCAAAAGTTCTGCTTAATTTCAATGCGTGCAAATAGCTCAGAGCACCGAGACGCTGTTTGCGGTTGCACAGGTTTAGCAGCCGCACAATCCCTTTGTGAATTCACCCCTCAATGTGATATCCCTTGGATGTAAACTAGGGCCGTCAATCAATTAAAATATTTAATCACGATTAATCGAAAATTAATCACACATTTTGTATCTGTTCAAACTGTACCTTAAAGGGAGATTAGTCAAGTATTTAATCCTCTTATCAACATGGGAGTGGACAAATATGCTGCTTTATGGAAATGTATGTATATAGTTATTATTGTAAATCAATTAACAACACAAAACAATGACAGATATTGTCCAGAAATTCCTCAGGTTCTATAGTTTCATATGATACCAGTATCTTCGCTCTAGCTTTAAAACTGAGCCGCTACAACCTAAAAATCAAAAGTTTCGTTAATGTGTTAAAGAAATTGGAGGCTTTAAAATGAATATGCATTAACGCGTTATTATCCCTTACAGACGTAGAGGATGAAGCAAGTAAAGTCCGTGGGACAGATCATAAAGCTCTGGGTAGCCCCGCACTAAAATGATTAACTTCTCCATATTTACCACACACTGATATATACGGAAGACAAAAAAGATATTTGCTGGCTGTGATTGGTTGTTCTTCGTCACATGACATGCCGTGCCCGCTGCAGTGTTCCAAAAGTTGAACTACTTTTATCTCAGGACACCTTTCTATATTGACAACAATGGATTTAGAGGTGCAAAAAGCGCGTCATGTGACAGCCCCTTAGAGTGTCATTTAGTACAACCGAACACTGGGCAACTCTGCGGTAGAGACCTGTCAATCACAAGGTAGCCCCGCCCTAAAGCATCCCCTGCTTTATGGTCTATCTGACTCTAAATGGGACCATCATTTACTAAATGAACATCATGCTGTATTGAAGAAGACTTGAAACTAGAGATTGAGACCATAAACTCATGTTTACAATGTTTACTGAGGTAATAAATCAAGAGAGAAGTAGGTTCATTTTCAGTGGAGTCACCCCCGGCCGGCAGCCTAATGCCAACAGGTGGGGGGGCTCTGACAGCAAGAATACTGAACCTTTAAAGCCTTGTTTTATCATGAAACAAACCCCCTTTAGTTATTAAAGTGCTTGGTATTCCCTCAACAGATCTCAACATGGCTGCTGGGTCACAAACGTTCTTATTTTACAGCTAAACAGTGCACTATAAGATGATTCTGAGAACATCTTAGGAGAGAAATAGACATTACAGTAACAGAATATTGATTCACATTTGATCAGCGCTGTGTAGTTTGACCGTTTGGTCGGAGGTGATGAGTGATTGACAGCTGCTCAGAGACGGCAGGCTTTGACTGGTTGTTTTCTCCAGTCTGTGAAATCTTGCAGATGCCGTTAGGAGGACACAGGGGGACATGATTTTTTTCAGATGACCTGTCTCATTCACTACTGTCAGGATATAGTGACAGTTTTATAGAAATAACTTTTTTGAATCATGTTTGCTCCATTTCTACCTACTGCTGCTTTAAAGGGCGTGGCGTACACGGCGTCTTGCAATGCAATTAATTAGGAACAGAATGAACTGATAGCAAACTATGTGCAGAGTCACTTTATTATACTAACATCAAAAAGTGGATTTAGTGGTTACTCTTTAAAAAAACACAAGCATCATCATATCATTTATTAAAATTCCAAAATGGAGCAATGACTTTGGTGACAATGTGATCAAGCTATTGGTTACATAGCCTGACCTCTACAGTGATGAAGTGTTTTGAGAAACTGATCAAGACCTTCATCACCTCCTCCTTGCCTGCCACCCTGGACCCTTTACAATGTGCATACCGCCCCAACAGATCTACAGATGACGCCATAGCCCATTTACTACATTTACATTTACATTTACACACCCCCCTTGCCCACTTGGACACCAGGAGAGGGGCTTATGTTAGACTGTTGTTTATTGATTATGACTCAGCGTTTAACACAATAGTCCCCTCCAGGCTGGCCACTAAATTGAGAGATCTCGACCTGCACTCCTCCCTGTGCAGGTGGGTCCTCAGTTTCCTGACTGGTAGACCACAGGTAGTACGAGTGGGACACCATGTGTCACCCCCCTCACCCTCAACACCGGGGCCCCCCATGGCTGCGTGCTGAGCCCTCTACTCTACTCCCTTTACACCCATGACTGCGTGTCCACCTCTGACTCCAACATCATGGTCAAGTTCGCTGACGACATAGCCGTGGTGGGCCTGATCTCAAATAATGATGAGACCGCCTACTGCTCTGAGATCAACCACCTAGTAGACTGGTGTAAGGACAACAACCTCGAGCTGAACGTCAGTAAGACCAATGAGCTGATAGTGGACCCCACCAGGAAGCAGCAGAGGAGCTTCCACCCTCTCAGCATGAATGAGTCCCAGGTGGAGGGGATGGATAACTTCAGATACCTCGGTGTTCACATCACCCATGACCTGTCATGATCCTGCCATATCAACACCCTGGTGAAGAAAGCCCAGCAGCGCCTCTTCCACCTCAGACGACTGATGGACTTTAAACTCCCACTCAGGGTGCTCAGGAACTTCTACACCTGCACTATAGAGAGCATCCTGTGTGGGAGCATCACCACCTGGATGGGAAACGGCACCAAGCGGGATCTCTTGGCTCTTAGGAGGGTGGTCCGCTCAGCTGAGAGAACCATCAGGACCCCCTCCCTCCCTAATCTGCATGACACTTACATCAAAAGATGCAGGAAAAGAGCGAAGAGGAGCGCCGGGGACCCCAGGGACCCCGGGGACCCCAGTCACCCCAACAACGGACTAATCTCCCTGCTGCCTTCAGGGAGACGCTATCGTCTGCTGAAGGCCAATACAGAGAGAATGAGGAGGAGTTTCTTCCCTCAGGCCATCAGACTGCTAAATGAGCCTAACACTTAAGCACCCCCCCCCCCCAACATTTGTTATGTTGGTTTATTAGAGAGGTACATAAGCATTTCACTGCACATTATACTTGTTAAATTGTGTATGTGATGAATGAACTTGAAACTTGAACTATACAGTGCGCCACCTCCTTTTCTATGTAGTGTTCATAATGCAGGAACAAAGTTCTCTGACGTTTCGTAGTTATTCAACATGAAGTTGCTGACTTATTCTTCATGTCAGACATAAGGCCTAAAGATCTGCAACCAGGTTCACAGGAGGTAATAAATACCAACTTGAGCATTACAGACCACCTAAACACCCTGTTGTAGCTTGAACACTTCCCCTTCACAAATTAAACAAATGCATTGTGAACCCCGACACACTGCCCCCCCCATCACAGATCAATAAAGTGACTGTACACGTAACTTACTCACGAAAAAAAACCTCTTTAAATAACTTTGGAAATGTTAACTTTGAGTCTCACAGGATCATGCAGTAGTCTACTCTACATTTGATGAATATGTAAGTAAATATAGTCTGCGTCTCGAACAACATTATCATGTTAAATGAGTCTGCCCTCTTTAAGTCTGCTATTTGATTTCACAGAACCGGGATGATTACTGTGCACTTTAGTTTCCTGTTCCCCACGGTCCTGGAGCGCAGCTTTAGTTTGATTTCTTATTTTGTTGACTCTGCACTGTTGGCCAAAATGGGCTCCTTAGCTACTGTAAGCTGTTACGTGATGTTTCAGCTTGCTGACCCAAACCCACTCCCCTCCTTTACTCGCACTGCTCAGAGAAGTGAGGCAAATAGAACAATTAATGTCTGCTTTTCAGACGAGAAGCTGCATTTCCTGTGGAAGGGTGGTAGAGCGGTCTGACGGGGCCTGCAGGGGATTTCTCTCTCTCTCTCTCTCTCTGTCTCTGTCTTTAGGTTTGTGTTTGGAATTTAAGCTTGTGTTTTCTGCGTAAAATAGAAACTCAGCAGAGTGCTGTGTCAAGACCTTGTTCTCTGAATGCTTATTATGTGTTATATAATGTCTTCATTGTTCAATAACTAGGACATAAAGACATTTATATAAGGTGGACAAAATACCGGAGAACCATGAGAAAGTCACTCAAAGAAGCTAAACGGACCTGACAACAAGTTTAATTAAAAGCAAAGTGTCAGTTTTACATATCGTACGATCACACCTTGTACATTTTGATAGCAACTTATAGAAACTAACACAGCAATAAACAGGCAAATTAATCACCAATCAGTGATTTCCAAGAGAAGAGATATTAAGCCAAACAACAGGACCAGTGCAGCTAGAAGAGGATCCAACAAGTCCTCTTACCCAATGACAAAATGGGCTGTTCTGTAGATGGAAATCACAAATAAAGTTGCTGATTAGAATAGTTTTGTTCCGTTCAATTTAAAGCTGAAGTAGGTGAGATTGGAGCAAATATGATTAAAAAAAGTTAATTTTATAAAACGGTCGCTATATCGTGACAGTAGTACATGAAACAGGTAACCTGAAAAAAATCATGTTCCTCTGTGTCCTCCGGTGTCCTCCGGTGTCCTCCGGTGCTCCTAACGGCATCTGCAAGATTTCACACCGGAGGAAAACAAGCAGTAAGAGCTGATCTGAGGTCTGCTGTCCATCTGCCGTCTCTGAGAGCCGTCTGTCAATCACTCGCCAACTCCGACCAAACGGTCAAACTAGGCAGCGCTGATCAAATATGAATCAATATTAAAACTTAATACATCCATGGAAAAAACACAATTCCAAACTTTCAATTGGCAGGCATGTTGAAATCTGGTGAAGGAACGCCAAGTTCCGGTCACATGACTGGAGCACAGCCAATAGCAATGCTCTCTCTCTGAAATGACCTGTGATTGGTGAAAGTCTCCTGTCGCGGACTAGATGTTCTAAAGTCTGAAAACAGAGCCATGAGGAGGAGCAGAAGTCTAGTTTTCTCTCAGAACACTTGAATTACAAAATGCTGAAAGTTTATTATGGGATTTTTGCCCAATGATGCCAAAAATATACTGACTACTGGAGCTTTAAAGTCACTCAGTCACTAACAGGCGATAGTGAGTCACTGTAGCATCAAATCTGCCCTTAGTCTAACATGAGAGGATGAAGAAACTGATATTATCTCCGGTCTGTGGAATCCAGCAGATGCCGTTAGGAGCACCGGAGGACACAGAGGAACATGATCTTTTTCAGATTACCTTTCTCATGCACTACTGTCAGGATATAGTGACTGTTTTATAAAATCAACTTTTTTTAATCATATTTGCTCTATTTCTACTCACTACAGCTTTAAGTACATTAAACATTAAATCATTTGCCTTCACAAACTCTTACTTACACTACTCACAAATACTTAACTGACCAAGTATGCATTGAAAGTTGCTATACTTCCAGGCTAAATGATCAGACGCAATATCCTGTCATCTTGAATGTGTCTCAGTGTAAGCAATTACATGACACAAACCAGTTAATACACAGTGTAAATATTCACTCAAGCAGTAATAGAGAGGATTACTCCCTCAGCATGTTGATCGAACTAAGGCTGATGTTTGGTTTCGGCTGCTTCTTTTCACCCCAACATACAGCTGGGGGCCTTTCAGCTCTTGTGGACAGTGATTTAGTGATTTACAGAACTAAATACATGACTAGCATTGCTAATCTACAGCCACTTCAATTTGATGACAGGATTAAGTTCATTTGAAGATATAGGAAACTGAAAAAACAGCATTCTTCAACGGAGGCAGGCCCATTAAACGGTATCAGGCAGGTGATGACTTGAGAGGATCAGACAGCGGAGAGCATTTTTTGGACCGGGTATTTTTATATTATTGCTAGAATATTCAGATTCAGTTTGACTGATCAAAAATAATGTCACACCTTCTGCAATGCTTTAGATGGACTATTTTGGACTTGTTTACTCTGTTTGTTTGACACCTATTCATCGAGTGTACCCGTTGCTTTTTCCAAGATCTCTCGTAATGGTTTAAGCACAATCAGCTCTGGATCCTGGTGTGGAGGCTCTGGGAAGCCCTCCTCGGCTCTCTGCCTGACTTGGAGTGTAGGTGGTTATCTGACTCTCCGTGTATTCACAGCCACTGCTCTCGCCTTATCAGCAGTCTGAAGCTTGCATGCTCAATCGCCTGATTTGTCAAGGGTGACTCCGAAAGATTCTGATAGGCACTCCGCAAATCACCCAGTTGATCTAAAATATCGACCAGCCACAAAAAGTCATTACACACAATAATGGCGGGCAGGACCTTGAAGATGTGACTTAATTAGGTTTCAAATGGCTTCAAAAATGCCTTCAAATCTGCTCCCCTTGAGAGTAATGTGCTCTTGGATTTTTCCCCATGATTACAGGTGTAGAAAGTGAGGCACAGTGCTCCTGACAACGCCGCTGCTGATCCTAACTATAGGTGATAGCAGCAGCACAGAAAGCAGAGATGTGCGGTCGTACGGAATCACACTACTGCTGCTATTTAACATGCTCGTCTGCTTTGGCCTATATTCTCCTCACAAGCGATATGGACTGAGACGGACAGAAAGCACATACTGCTGCTGTAGCTGCAAAAAAAAGGTGTGCTGAAGCAAATGACGTGTTTTCCTAATTAAATTTGGAAAATAATTGAATGCAAAGGGTTCTGCAGGCCTTGATAGAGCTGCGTACATTGGCAGTATTTAAATGAGTGCTCTGCCTGTCATTGTTTCAGAACATTATAACTGCTGAGAAAAAATAATTCTTCATTAACCTCCAACCTAGAACTTCACATTCATCAAAACACAGTAGCCTATAGCTTTTACAATGAATAAATGTGACAACGTTCTGTGTCTAAGTAGTTAGAATTTCTCCTCTTACTCACAATGCCATCCCGTGTCTCCTCACAGAAAACCAAGATCTCCACGTATGATAAGATGTGGGAGTTCATGAGCAGTCGGAAGCACTCAGTGATGGTGAAGAACATTGAGGAAGGCATTCACCGTGTGCTCACCTCGGACTACGCATTCCTCATGGAGTCCACCACCATTGAGTTTGTCACCCAGCGCAACTGCAACCTCACCCAGATTGGAGGCCTCATTGACTCCAAAGCCTATGGGGTTGGCACCCCAATGGGTATGTATGCTACACTTATAACACACCTAATCATAAACTGTTTTGCCTGTAACACACCCTGCAAATGCAAAAACTAGTTATTGAGCTGTGAAATCAGAAATTCTTAACATGACAGAGTGTTAGCTGCTGTTTTTAGTGGTGCAATGAAAGGTGCTGTAGCAGGCAACAAGTGGACCAAGCTGTCGTCTTTTATTACCTCCGCCAAGGCCGAAGGCCTAGGAAGGTCATGTTTTCACCGGTGTTGGTTTGTTTGTTTGTCTGTTAGCAGGATTACTCCAAAAGTCCGAGACGGATTTGATTGAAATGTTTTGGAGGGGGTGGCACAATGAACAATCCATTATATTTTGGTGGCGATCCAGATTGAGATCCGGATTCAGGAATTTTTTGAATGATTCCGATCAGTCTGAGCATTATACCAAAGGGTATAACACATGCGCAGTGTAACTGATGACGCGTTGATGATGCATGACCCTGCCTTCGTCCTCCTTCTTTGAGCAGAGAGATCTGTGGATGTGTTAGCGGAAGCTGCTGTCCGTCCGCGGTGAGAAAGAACAAAGCGGTAGATGACGGGATGAGAGACAACGTAGTGTAACGTTATACAGACATAACAAGGCTGCTGAATGAGATAGGCATCCACCGATATGTTACACGGAAACACACCGTGTTAATAATAAGCCGACCACCTCACGGTACCGCCAGCTGTGAGCTGGGATCTGTTTTTAAAGTCAAGCGTGGGCCGCGGTCTGCGCTCTCCGAGTGCCATTCTAGTAATGCTTGCTTTTGGTCCGTCACAGATGTCAACGTAGCCAAGTTCAACCACTGTCTTGTTGTGTTACCTTATGGTGCGCTGAGTATGAACAATCTCATGAGTTTGCAATGCATAATTGCTGTGGTGCTCTTTGTTTTTGCATAATGTACTGACGTATGTTTAAAGTTTAAATGCACTGAATGCAACATTCAACACAACACATTTGATGTGTAAGGTGAATATGGCTTTATCTTGTGGGTCCATAATTTCCAAATAATTTTCCAAGATGTTTACTGCAAATATGTTATGTAATACTAATTAAAGGGGAAGTAGAAATGTCCTTGAAAGAAAAGCTCAATTTAAACCCACAAAAATATATATAACTTTATAACTATCAGGGCACTGAGAGAGTGCGGACCTACTCCAAGGCAAACACATTCTTACTCCCAACTCGACAAATACCGCTACTTGGTCAGAGCCCCTCGGCATCAGAGACCGACACACGGGGTACCCTCTTGCGTTACTTTTGGACAGACCAGAGACAGCGTGTCAATATATGCTCGTTAGATGTATAATGTCCTTTCAAAATAAACCTCTGTTTTCACAGGAAGTTAGGTTTACACAACACAACCACTTAGGTAGGGTTAGGAAACGGTCGTGGTTGACGTTAACTTCACGACTAGCGACTCAGGGGACTGACGATACCGACGAGTCACGTGACTAAAGACTGACGTGACAAAATAAGTCAACGTTACTTTTAGTTTCACACAGGACACGAACAGCGGTCTCCTGGTTGATAGTCTTGTGTTTTTTTGACCCATCCAACACAACTCCCGCCCTGAACGGACTCTCAGGGCCATTAATACGTCATCACTTGCTCCAACTGTCGAATAACGCCGTGGGTGGGTTTACATTGGAGTTAGTTGAAAGCCCGCTGTTCGTCACATACTGTTGCTAAAGGGTGCCTCTGTGCATCGATTTCCGACACCGAGAGGAGCTGACCAAACAGCGGTATTTGACGAGTTGGGAGTGAGAACAGGTTGCCAAGGCCAATCTGTACCAAAATGTAAAGGGTTCTTCCTTGGCCCATGCTACTCCCTTCCACCAAGTTTCATGAAATTCGGGCTAGTCATTTCTCCGCACTCCTGCTGACAAACAGACAAACTACATAACCTCCTTGGCAGAGGTAACAATATAACAATAGGAACACTGTCTTTATTTGTCCTATCATTACAGTCCTTTCAGGAAACTTATTGGAAATTGTTAGGAAACTATTCCAAAATTACAGAACCGTCAAATAAAGCGTTACCAATGAGCCTGTTCTACCAAAGGTTTGTGAAATGTTATGGATGTTTTGGATTATGTGAAGGAAGCGTGTAGAAACAGGAAGTACTCTGACCTTTCAGTGAAAGATGAAGGTGTGGAGGTCAGAGCTTGTTTTTACTTAGATTTAGTTTCCAAATCATGACAAGAAGTTTGGGAGTTATGGTTTAAGGTCAAGCCTTTTCTTATTTAATCACAACCGTTGACGCTATTCTTTCCTCAACACCTGTGTTCTCTGCAATCTATAATAATGTATTCACTGGCAAGGACCACGCCATCAATGAGGTATGATTTAACAATTTTATTGAAGGAAAACACAGATGCTGCTTGTGGTTCGTCCACTTAGTCGGATGCAGTTTGGGGAGCTTCGATCGAGGATCCGCCGTAGAGTCCGGTCACGACGGACCCCCTCGGGACCCTACGAAGAGGAAACGAGGAGATTAGGAGAGAAGAATGGGGTGGGAGGGAGGGTTGCAGAATACGAGAGTGAAACAGGAGGAGTGGGTTAGGCGGGTAATTATAGGAAATATGGGAAGTGGCACGTTGAGGCGTGGTCCTGCTCCCAAAATTCTGCTGATAGCTTCAAATAATGTAGTCGTGGATCAGAAGGTGGAATAAGAATATGATCCTACCTTGATGTATATCATGACCGTATGTCATTTGTAGTTCTATGAAATGTTCAAAACTCTATTGCAAATTAAAAGCTGTATAAACTGTATTGTGGTGCGTTGACGCTGTAGTACATCCCTTAGGGGAACCAATGTGGAGGAATACTTAGCAGGGAGCATCCTGGGGCTATCTACAGCAGGCAGAAGAACAGTGTTACATAAATAGAGGGATGAATGCGGAGGGTGGCACATTACACTGTGTGTTTGGAGGTGCAACATTTGATTACGGGGCTCAGCAGCAGATTGTCATAATCCTGTTAAATGCAGTGAGAAGAAAACCTCCGGTTAAGAACCCACAGAATTATAACTGGCAGACAACTTCACATGATGACCTCATGCAAATCCCATTTATTCACAGAGAGGGGTTGTAAAATAGTTCCTAGTGTGTTTGAGCCTCCTGCAAACAGGGCTTTTGAGCAACATGCTTTCTCAATGAATTCCAGTCTAATGAATCGAGAGCTGGCTACATGAAAGACATGTCGAGAAATGCTTCTGGTTTATTTAATACCGGGAAATCATTAGAAACATACTATAGGAAATAGAAGATGACGCTAAAGTTAAACTAGTAATCGTGTTGCCAATAGTATAGTATTCTGATACAGTCTGTAACACCTGCAGTGAAAATGTCTTGTCACGTGTTGCCTACTGAATTGACTTATTACAGAATGTTATTAAACAGATGTTATGTGTACAGATCATTTTACATTGCAAGCAGGCTGTTCAACAGATGACATGAACCCTTCCTACACTGGCTCGGACGCATGCATCACTCTCTGCTGTCATGGCTCTTTGATTGTTAAAATCATTGTCAAATTGTGATGAAATTATCTAAAGAAATTACTTTCTGAATACATTTGAGATGGGAAATAGGCCTAGAGTTGTAGAATCAAGCATCATGCTAAAGTTCCAGAGATTAACATCATCATGTGATAGTAGTATCTGGTCGGGTTCAGTTGATTCTCAGTGGATGTTTTCTGGCCTTGAGTCAGATCTTTGTACATTATGGATCCTTTATTAATGTCTCTCCAACCATTTAAAGGAGAAGGCTCAAGTTGTTCTTCATGTTCCTTATTGTGAACAAATCCCACGAAAAGACCAAAACCAACAATATGCAATATGTTAGTGTGTTTCTGACCTCCTTACCTGTATGTGGCGCTCAGCTCCAAGCTCATTAATCCCTATTGAAGACACACATCTTGAAAACAGCTCACAAATCATATTTAGATTTTATAAAAGGCTCAGTCATTTCCTAAAACTGCTGCCTCTGTAGTTTTTTATCAAACGATACTCAAACAGGAGGAAATAGTGCCTTTGTTGGGGACTATTTTCAGTGGCGGATTACTCCATATTTGGTGCCTATAGTGAGTATTAGTGGCAGCAGGACGGTGTGTGTGGGATAGGGTCTAAATTAGGGATGTTAATAATTAACCGTTAACTGACATTAATAATTTTAACCAATCGGTTAAACGATTAAAAGAAATATTAATAATGAATTAAAAAGATGAGCAAAACTCAGAGGAGCGACTCATCACTGAAAGGAGAAAAGCTGGTCCACCTTAAAAGTCCGCCTTAAGAGAGTTGAGCCGGCTATAACGCCACCGATAACCCCACACACACGGTCTGTCGGACTTGCTAACGTTACGCCACGCTCGTATGTGTGTGACAGCGGCGAGCACGAAGCCACCGGCAACGCTTCAGCTGTGAAAGTAGCACAAACACACGCACTGTCTGTCGGACACTCGCTATCGTTACGCCGGGCAGACACACAGCTGACAACCTGCTAAACTAAACTAAATGTGCGGGTGAGACTTTTACTGGGAAAGTGGCGACATGTCTGCGACACTACACGCAGCACCGTGGCTGCTAAGTTAACGCTCCCGGACGGTGAACTGGGGACTCAGTTGTCTGTTGTGCTCATACACTGCAGCTGGCACACTGCTGCATGAGACGCACTAATCTTGTCAGTTAACCGTTAATAATCGGTTAACTCAAACTTGTTAAATCAAAATTAGCACCCCTGGTCTAAATAAAGTCCAGTGTGTGTGTTCATGGTGATGAAGGAACATGTCAGCCAGTGACACAGTGAGGCTCATTGATGTGTTTTTAACAACAATGGAGCTCTATGGCTCAGAGGAAGAAGAGATATCAGACTGTGACACACACACAGTACTTGTTGGGAGATTCATTCATTGATGGTTTGGGTATTTTCATTGGATTGGTTGAAAGCAATAAATGTTGGATTAAAAGTGTTGTGGTGGATCATCCTATAGTCCAGGTTTCACTGAAAGATTTTGGGGTTCCATGATTGTGTGCTGTATATGCAACTTTATCCTTAATATCCAGTTTTAGCCCTTTTATTTTACTTTAAGTAGCTTTAAGGCTGTCAAAATCCTCTCATCCCCCACTGTCTGATGGTACCACACCGTGCCGGCTCCTCATTGAAGCTACGTTGTGTTTACAATGAGTGAGATATTCAAACCCAAGACTCCTTCTTTTATGGCTCTCCAAAATTCAGACGTACTGGTGTTAGTAGAATAAAAAAAGAAAGTTATGAAATACCCAGACATCTATAATCGGCAACAACAAAATATCATCAGCGTCATCTGCCTTCAGAAATCTCTCTACATGGAGAATAGATGATATCCAGCGGCTGCATCGTCCTGACAAATCAGGGAAATGTCCTCTGGGACTGTGAGTTCTGGCAAGGTCGTTGGCTGTTTGTGTATGCTCTGCTGGTCAGCCTCACAAGGTAATTTGAGTGACTGTTTTGCTGTGTGTGAAAACAGTGGAGGTAGGCTATATTTGCTTTGGCTGATTGCATTTCTTGACTGATTTGCTCCTTTTGAAGGTTTGCTACAGTACGTGTGCATCGGCCTGTTTGCTTTTGTGGGTCTACATGCATGACTAGATGACTGTATACATCTATTCATATTATACACGTGCATGTCTGCATGTCACTGGAAGAAAGGGAGGGAGCTTAAGAGGGTGAGGGGAATGAAGGGGAAGTGAGTGCTCGCCTGCGGCAGCTTGTGCACCACACAGATTGTCCGTAGTGAGGAAAGGAGGGGTGTTCGCATCATTACTCCCTGGTGGCCCATTCACAGGCAGTCAGAACAAGGTATTTAAATTGCTAATCCTACCCTTTTAGTACCCTTTACCATATGCAGCCTGTATTCCCATGTAGCCGGGCCATTTAACATATATCTCATTGACTTCAACAGAGAGTAGGTGTCGGCCTGAATTAGAACTCGGGCCCTGATAGAGCCACAGCACTCAGCGCGCGGCCCCTTGGCAGCTCCCTCAGCTCTGTAATGGACAGACTGAGTTCACCTCCCAGCTGTTAGTCATAGCTCATTCTAATGGTGTGTTTACTACATGACGCCTCTCGTGGCAACTTCTGCTGTTTCTCAGGGCAACGTTTAAACAGATGAAGGGCGGCTGTAGCACAAACATGGATCCCGTAGTTGTCAGGAGAAGTTATTTTTTTATTTTGTTGAGTAGAATTATGGACTACCTTTCACATTATAATTTGCTATATTAGAATGTTGCCGACGCAGAAAGTTTTCCAGCCCAGAACCCATATTAGGAAAGAACCTTTAGATGCTTTACGTGAGGCTGTGGCTCAGCAGAAAGAGAAGGTTGTCCATTAAAGGGACTATTTGTAACTTTCAGAAATGCTTCTTAACAGCGACACCTGTGGCCGTGAAATCAACGAAAGTCAGCATCGGGCTCGCGCTTGCTCGCTCTAAATATACCTGAACGAGCATCGCTCAAAACAGTGAGGCGACACACGTCAGCTAAAAGCACAATATCACTCTATATTTCAGCTGCTTGGCAGTAATGTTAGCTGACCAGACGAAGGTCTCTCCATGAACATGATTTAGATCTGATCCTAGTGTTGGCTTTTCCTGCCTAAGTGCAGGCTGAAGCAGCGGGGCTCTGCAGCGTGTCTCCCTGCTCTCTCCGCCCGCAGCCGGAGAGAGCAGAGGAGACACCGGCACCCGGTCGGTAA
>CAKAKR010034833.1:9976-31420 GCA_916700685.1 Adelosebastes latens | reverse complement strand
TCTTTTTTTTCTTTTTTTTGTATTATCTTTTTTAAGCACCTATGGGATTGTCACAATCTAATTTCGTTGTACTACACAATGACAATAAGGGCTTGAATCTTGAATCTTGAATATATGAAAAATTCAAACCTTTCAACTGATTAATTTGAGCTTTTATGAGGTCTCTCAATGTAGGCATGTGAATCTCTATTTCACTCACTTATAATTATTATTATTACTACTACTATTACTACTACTACTACTACTACTACTTTTTTGTCTGTTTGATTTTTTCTTCTTGCTTTTATTTTATTTTATTTTATTTAATTACTTTGTTTTTTATTTTCTTCTCTTTTCTTTTCTTTTTATTTCCATTTTTTAAATTTATTTATTTATTTTCTTTCCCCTCTCATAAAAATATTGCTTTTGGATTTATGATGTGTTGTGGCATGCGCTTCATCTTGGTTATTGTTATTGTGTGATGGAGTTATTTTGTATCTTGGAGAACAAAGTGCATGTATTGTGCATGTATTGTAAAGTGTAATAATAAATAAAAAAGGAATGTGAATCTAAGACAACTTTTGCATGTATTTAATAATTGAACTTCAGGTGCGCTAATATAATATTTTGGCATGTAATAATAATGGTTTCATGTGTTTGCATTTAGTAGAGGACATAACATGAAGAGCAAAGCACAGCACATTTAGCCAAATACAGTTTACAGAGAATTGACCATAAATCCACATGTAGTAATATTGTTGTCCACTTGAGTGCAGCAAAATCACATAAATGGAGGAGTCGTCCAACTGCTATGGAAAATAATATGTTGTGTAAATGCACCAAGTTGTATTTTAAGTTATGTTTTGCAAACTTGTCTGGCTCCCATTGTAAATATCATGTTGTTATACATGTTGTTAAACACCTTTATAGCTTTATTATTAATAATCTTCATAATTTCCATATAGGGTATAGACTACAATGTATTGTGTTATATTGTAATACTCAATATTATTATCATACAGACTGGCTGCTTGTGTCTAGAGGTGTACAAATACTCCCCCTCACCTTTGCTCAAATCACCATATTCCACTTCACCTGAACTCTTCATATAATTTAGCATACATGATGACAAATATGGGTTTTTACATGATGCACAGCATAAGCCTTCCTTCAACATTTTAGTCCATATAAAGAAGTCTTACTATATTGATTTACAGTAGCCACTCATCATAATGTGCTTTGACTTATGTAACCATGTGTCTTTCTCAAGGACACCACAACAACGAGGGATATTGGTTGCCAAGAGGCTAAACCTTTAACCTTCATCATCATCTTGGGATGACCCTGGTTATAATGCCCACTTGCACTTTTTCATAGCACCTTATAAGGTGATCAAGTAGTTCTCTGCTGAAAACCCAAAGCCAAACATAGGCATGCGATGGGAAAACGGCCCCGGTATAGCCACAATCCCATATCAAACGGCAATTTTCTCACAAATGCTGAAGTTACTTACTGCACACTGTAATTCTAAAATGTGAAACAGTGATTCTTCAAGACTGGTAATGCAGCTGATAAGGTTTTGCGGTATGAAACAGCTCGGAGTAGGAGTATTTTTAGCTAAATAATCATTGCTTTATAGCCCTCTCTTCAGTAGCAAACAGGGGCATGGGTGAGTGTTAAATTAAAAAGCTGTGAAATCAGTGTGAGTGTAGTGAGAATATTTTTCAGTTGGCAAGTGGTAAATTCATATCCAAAAATAACCCCCAAGTGTGATGTTTAAATGACTAAAGAGTCTCTTAACGTGGTAGATAAAAAACAATTATTTTCTTTTTAGCAGGCTAAATAACCAAACATTTCATCGATGACCAAAAAAAAAAGAATCGTGTGAATCATCTCAATGTTCATCTATCCCCTACAGTCAAACATAAACAGAGCCGGCATTGTTTTTAACTTCGGTGTCCTGAGATGTCATCTGAAATCTGATAGAAAGACATCTGACCGCAAAGAAAGATTCTCCAGCCTCTTAAGAAAGAGAGGGAACTGGTGTCACAGTGAGCCACTAAACAAGCTGTCCAAACAGACCTTTTAAACCTTTTCGGCTGCAGAGCTCACCTGTACTCCTACATAGTGTGAGCTGGCCACAGTCTATACTGCCACAGCAGAACCTTGATCAGATTGGACTGTAACTCACCGTCTCTGCAGTCTGCACTGCCCCCACATATAACAAAAAAAAAAAATCAAAAACCATCCTCATTGTCTGCAAAGAAATCCACAGCTGTTGAAGTTGTTGCCCTGCTGGCTGAGTTACATAACCTGAAAAACAAAACAAGCATCATTATTTGTCAAATGTGAAAATGTGAAAATGTGAAAAAGAGTGACATTATTTGCAACTTAGCAAATAATAATTCAATTTACATCTTAAACATCATGATTTACTCAAGCAACAATGCTGCATACAGGATAATATAACTGAATGCAGGCTTTAAAGCAACACTTTTTATTATTATTATTATGGTAAAGTTAACCACATTTAATGCAACCAACTAGGAATTAGAGATGCATTGTGAGTCTGCCTTGTGATAACTGTCATCCTGCTATTTGAGACACTGTGTTCAGCATTGCATGAAATGTGAATGGGATGTTAAGTGTCTACTCATCTTGAAATGATGAAATGCCACTTTGCTCTCAAAATTGATCAATTATGTCATTATACCCAATGGTTTCATTTTGAAAGGTTGCTGCAGTGACAACAGAAGTGACACTGACCTTGCCTCTATTTAGGTTGAAGTCTGTAGGCCTATGGTTAACCACAGTACCTGCTATAACTTCAGTATACATTTTGCACAATGCAGTTAATTCTTTATTCACATCATAGTGTATAAAATATGATATTGTTTTAGATTCAAACATTTTTATCGTGTGCTTCCGAAAATATATCAATGCCTTAAGAGATGAAATATGCATTTTTGTGACTAACATTTTTGATTGTATTTGTATATTTTATTGCAATTCTTTTTTTTTTCCAATACCATTTTCATATATGCAGCTTAACAAGTTTAGTATCAAAGTTTAGAATTAATGAAAAAGTAATTAAAAAAGAAAAAGAAAAAAGAAAAGCTGTGAGAAAAACAGAGAGAAAATAATAATAACAATAATAAACTAAAAAGTTTGGGAAAAAATAACACTAATGTTCTGCATTTTTAAATGTCGTCACTATCTTTCATTTTCAAATTCAGCATGTTTCTTGTTAATTAAGCATAACAACTGATATTACTGTAGTTACATAGAACCAACTCAAGCTGTTGTGTGTCTGAATAGTTACATATGAATAATTATTTTATTTTATTTTTTTAATCAGGCTATCTCAACTGTCCCCAATTGTCACTATATAGCTGCACAGATTTAGTCTTTCCTCCTCATTGAACAGGAGTCTGATTGTGGCAGCACACATTAATCACAGCGTCTTAAAATAACTTATCTCTCTGATAGACAGCAGATACTGTAAGCTGCAAAAGACAGAAACCATCTCACACATGAGCTATATCATTGTCTTTAGGGATTTTAAGAATTATTTGTGTTACCTATGAGGTCAGCATTATAGCCAAGTGAGAAACCTCTACACTACTAAGATAAAATATTTCTGACTGCTTTCAATGTACAGTATATCTATAGTCTTTTTTTTCTTGAAACCATGGTAATGTCCAGGTGCAAAAAGGTTAGACGTGTCATTGCCCCATTTGACCCTATGGTATCATTTCAAAGACAATTTTAGGATGACTTTAACACTATGATGCTATCACACTATGATGAAAGTCCACAGAGCAATTGATAAGGTCGACTGTGTTATGTCACTGACACTGTTGTGCTCTCAGTCTGACGGAGGATGGGATTCTTCCCAGGCAACTCCAATAACACTGACAAATATGAGATAATAAAACTTTACAGTATTATCAGGGTTGGTGCTGGAAGCATTTCTTTCAAGTACATTTTTCACAGGATAGATTCTTTAGCTATGACTTGACCTGATCACAAATGTAGTCTATGTATATCAGCTCACACACTTTAATAGGCTACTCTATCAAAAAGTAAGCACAACTACAAGCCAAGTATACTTTTCTGTAGGCCTATAAGGTAAGAATACTTAATTATACTTTTCTTAAGTATATCTCCATCAAAAGATTAAGTACAAGTAGGCCTATAAGCCAGGTATACTTAGTCTTTTCTATATACTTGTCAGTATGAGCCAAGTATATTTAGACTTTTCTGTATACTTGTCAGTATGAGCCAAGTATATTTAGACTTTTCTGTATACTTGTCAGTATGAGCCAAGTAGACTTTTCTGTATACTTGTCGGTATAAGCCAACTATACTTAGACTTTTCTGTATACTTGTCAGTATGAGCCAAGTATACTTAGACTTTTCTGTATACTTGTCAGTATAAGCCAAGTATACTTAGTATTTTCTGTATACTTATCAGTATAAGCCAAGTAGACTTTTCTGTATACTTGTCAGTATAAGCCAAATATACTAAGACTTTTCTGTATACTTGTCAGTATAAGCCAAGTATACTTAGTATTTTCTGTATACTTGTCAGTATAAGCCAAGTAGACTTTTCTGTATACTTGTCAGTATAAGCCAAATATACTTAGACTTTTCTGTATACTTGTCAGTATAAGCCAAGTATACTTAGACTTTTCTGTATACTTATCAGTATAAGCCAAGTGTACTTAGACTTTTCTGTATACTTGTCAGTATGAGCCAAGTATACTTATGTATACTTTTGATAATATAAATCTCTGATGAGTACATAAAAAGTAAACTGAAAGTACACTCTTAATTTAAGTTTAAAAGAAGTATACAAATAGTACGCTTGAAACAGAAATTCGTCAAGAGAGAACTATATCATCATAATTTCTTAAAATTAATAGATTTTGGAGGCAGCATCAAACAACATAGCATACTTTGGCTTGGCTGGTACTTGGAAGATGTGTAGAAAATATAAAAACATAAATGTAATCAAGAAACTGGTATAAAGACGAACCTCCAGGGAAAGATCACTGGTTTGAGATTGTCCGTGATATTTTTTCAATGGAATAACTGACGTATACCAACTAAAAATTAAAAGCAATATCTTTGACAAGAACTGGGAAAAATGGATCATTTACATGGAACATGAAACATGATGCATGTGTTGTTGGAGAATATATACATGTTTGACTGCCCCGGACAACTGTTTTTGTTAAATGTTGTACTGTTCGCTGAATTTGTTTAAGTGTTGTATTGTTTGTTGAATTCTGTATGGATGCTCATGATGTTCAACCCAGAGCTGAAAATGCAAAATAAATATCAAAGTTTAAAAAAAACCAAAAAAAACATAAATGTAGTGTGGACTGCACACCACACTCAGGCAACGTCGTCGTAGAGAGAGAGACAGGTGGACACAGAGCAACATTTCCTGCTACAATGTAGCACATATGAAGAAATTAGGAAAACATTCTTTACAAAACTTAAATGTAAACTCCAAGATTTTGATTCCCTCTCTGACCAAAATAAAATACAATATCTACTTGGAGAAAATAGTGTCATCGCCATAGAAGCTGCAGGATATGTCAGTGCATGTCACAGCCTAAGAGACAACCACAACAACAACACATAATAGATGTAACTCACACTCTGCCTTTTATTTACTCCTCTACTTAATGGTGTTTTTTTGTTGTTGTTGTTTTTTACATTTATCCCTTGATATTGCATTATATTGTTATTAATTGTTTTTTTGTATTTGTTTGTTTGTTTTATTGACACAACAAACATTAATTCCTTCTTCATTGTTTTCTTCCATTTACATGCATGCTCTTTTTAAATATCTATATATTGTAATTTGCTTAATGAATTGTATATATATGTATATATATGTTTTTGTTTTTATTTTGTGCTTTTTTTATTTTTATTTATTATTGAATTGATGCTTTGGCAATATTGTTCACCTGACAGTCATACCAATAAAGCATATTGAATTGAATTGATTTTTATTGAGAGCAGGGGCATGGAGCATGGAGCAGGGGAGAGAGAGAGAGTAGGATTTCCGGTTTCTCCAACCGATGAGCTGGCCCATGCCCGGCCAGTTGAGGAGTTTTTTTTTCTTTTTCTTTTTTTCTTTTCTTCCTTTTCCTCATAACAAAATAATAATAAAATGAAATATGGATAAAACAAAATGGAAAGAAAAATAAATTAAAGCAAGAAAAAAATTAAATAAAGAAAAAAAGAAAGAAATAATAGAGAAAGAAAGAAATAAACAAATAAAGAAAGAAAGAAAGAAAGAAAGAAAGAAGGAAAGAAAGATAACTTTAAAAAAGCCAACATAACTGGGCAAGATTAACATCATGTGACTGTGTGTGTGCGCTTGGGGGTGGGGGTGTCTGGCTGTCAGTCAGGGTGAGTCAGTCAAGATAAAATAACGTAAAATAAATATAAATAGGTAGATAGATAGAAGTAAAAGAATGATGGCTAAAAGGATGGTGTTTAATAGGGTGATGGATAAAAAGATGACGTCTTTAAAAGAGAATGATGGATAAAAAAGGATGATGTGGTTGTATGTGGTGTGTGGACTGTAACTGGAGTTAAATGTAATCATGGGTTAATATTGGTGGTGGTGGGGGGGTTTGATAGACAGAGTATGGAGAGCATGGAGAGAGAGAGAGAGAGAGAGAGAGAGAGAGAGTAGGATTTCCGGTTTCTCCAGCCAATGAGCTGATTCCACATGCGGGACACACTGAACGCCGCATTCGACGCTAATAACGCGAGAGCTGCAGCGGACACACGCGAGATTGGAGCCGATGAGAAGGACGCTGCTGCTGCTGGTGATTCCTCCGCAACACAGACAGCAGAAGAGCAGAAGAGCAGAAGAGCGGGTGTTAAAGCCACATGTTTTAAGCTATCTATTTGGACAGAATTGTGCTGGAATTAAGAGAAGAGGAAGATACTTAAAAACATTCCAATTTTGGACTGCGGTGTTGATATGAATTACTCGTTCAAGGTCTCACGGAAAACCTAGCGGTGTTACAGCCGGCGTGCTTTAGCCTGTTAGCTTCTCCGTTAGCACACAGGAGCCGCTATTTCGTCCACTCTTCACCAAGGCAACCTGCATGCCGCGCTGCTGCTCCGGGTTATATAGATAATTATATCGGTAACAGTCAACACTGTGGAGGTCCTGCTGTAATATTCAAGTAGTTTAAAGTCAAAGGAGGAGAGAACCGTGACAGGGGGGTTTTGAGAGGCTGGTGACCGAACAACAAGCGGTGTGTCCTCAAGTGGCCGTTCATCATGGACAACGCACCACACACAAAGACTGTGGAAGAAGTTTACAGCTTTTTTAACGTCAACGAAAGCACTGGTTTGAGTTTAGAGCAAGTGAAGAAACAACGGGAACGATTTGGACCAAACGGTAAGGAGCTGGGTGACACCGGTTTTTTTATAAAAGAACAAGTATAACGTTATATAGCTATATAACACTGTAACCGTTAGGTGTCATGTATGTGACTGTTCACGGGCGACATGCCGGACGACATGCCGGACTTTAGAGAGGTTGTGACGTCACGAGCTGTATGTTGAAATACTGGCAATCATCTTTTTTTTTCTGTGACTCACTTAGTAAACAGCAACGTCATCCCTCTATTATACTATGTTTCTGTGGAATTTTGTTTCACTACAGCAGTATGCTAATGTTGTATATCAAGTATTTCTTATTTTGTTTATTGGTTTTGCACAATTTAAGACTATACAACATAACAAAAAAATGAATGAATAATATACAGTCCACCTAGAGACAAGATTAATATAAAGAAATAATATGACTACATAATAGTGATAAACAAACAATTAGGACAAGATATATATATATATATATATATATATAATATAATAACAATAACATTTGCATATACAATGCAATTGCAATAGCAATGCACATTTATTTCGCACAATTTAAGACTACACAACATAACAAAAGAAAATAAATGAATAATAAACGGTGCCGGAAGAGGCAAAAAAAAAACCTGGGCTTATCTGAAGCCTCCACCTAGAGACAAGATTAATACAAAGAAATAATATGACTACATAATAGTGATCACTGCGACTTGGGATGCTGTTCATATATTTAATTTGGGATGTAAATAAATCTGGGATAGTTTCTATATTATATTATATTATCATTCTATGACATGAGTTATTAGAGGAGAAGTAAGAAAGGGGTAGGGAAATATAAGTTTTACTTCTACCTACTCCTTTTCGGACACTATTACTCTTGTTTTGTTTGTTATTATTGTGTATCTGTTTTTATTTATTTTTATATTCGAAATAAAGTCTTTCATTCATTCATTCATTCATAACAAACAATTAGGACAATATATATATATATATATATATTAAAGCGACTTTTGAAACATTTGACGGATGAACAGTTTATTGATAGATGTGAAAAGCTACTCCATAATTTTGTTCCCCTAAATCTTATCGAAAATTGACCTCTACTAGTGAGGAATTTAGGAGGACGAAGATCTTACCATATAGATATTGCCATTTAAATAACTGCTTGTCCATCTCTCTCTTTTGCCTGCGGTCTGACTGGGATGATCTGCAGAATTGCCAGCTGAGGAGGGTGAGTGGCCAATGTATATAAATGCAAGGAACCACCTGTATATGTTTCTGTGTATGTACCTGTATCTCTCATTCATATTTTTTTTCAATGAAAGGGAAACATTCATGTTTTTGTTTTCTAGGTAAATCTCTTTGGGAACTAGTGATTGAACAGTTTGAAGATTTGCTCGTGAGGATCCTTTTACTTGCTGCCTGCATATCCTTTGTAAGTATAACACATGTTTTGTTAGCTGTACAGGTGGTTTGTGCAGTGTTCATTCAAACAATGTGGATCAGATGGCTCGTAATCAATAGCTACCTGTTTGACTTGCAGCCAGGAGCTATGTCTTATCATATTGTAGAAGTAAAAGACTGCTAGCAGGTTGTGTCACTCTTTTGTAAAGGGGTGCGTTCAACACACAACTCCAGATAGAGTTGACTATTTTTGTGCTAAAGTAGTGAGAGGGTAATTCACGCTGATATCTTAACTACCAGAGCCTGCTTCATTTCCTCCAAGACAGAATATTCAGTGTTTGGGGGGAAATAAAATACTGGACAATGTTCAACATGGCATTCTGCCAGTTGAACATTGTCTGTGTTCATCTTTCTCTTCACCCTTTTAGCGACGAGTTCAGTGGGTTTTCATCCTACAAAGTGTATATAGAGCTTTTCTGATTGATTCAGTGCAGATCAGTTTAGCAAGAATGCTGTTCAGAGTGGAGAAGAAACAAGCCCAGAATCTGTCTGGTGACACAACCCAGATGACTGTTTTTTTTTTTTGCAATTCTGTCTTCAGGTATTATGAGTCAGCTATGCTTTTGCTCCTGAAGTAAATCAAGTCATTGCAGCCTGTTTTTTTCATAGAGATTATGTTAAAACTTCAATAGTCAAGAAGTCCGTAGTTAACAAGAAAGGCTGACATGTTGTTAATCTGGGAACAGACCGCTATGTCACTTGATTATGTGGTACGTTGTTGGAATGAGCAGCATGCCTTGTGTTTAGCTGTTAAAGAGTGAAAGTGACAGACACCTGAGTGTCCATATGTCTCTCTGATGATTGAATTTCCTGGTGTTGACATGTCACCACACTCTAGCGATGATTGAAACTCTATCACAAGTCTCAAACATTACTTTGATGTCCAGTTTTCATGTTGTTCTCATGAATCGTTCCATAAATGAACAGACGCAACTTGTGATGCTTGTGTTGTTGTCACCAGTGGAGTGGCAATCCCCAGTGTACTTTATGTGTAGCGGCACAGTGTTAGGTTACGTATCATGTGGCCCTGGTCCTACTAGGATTGGCTGTTGGCCTCGTGGCTTAGAATATCACCTGTCACCAAGGCATGGTGATGATGGTCAGCTATGGTTACAACGCTCATAAATAACCAGCTGTAGTACTCAGCTTGCTCCCAATCACACAAACGCATGCAGACACATTTACATTTATTTCAGCATGACATTGAGACTACAAAGTTATATACAAACATTTGTTGGACTTAACGTTCAATTGTTCTGAAACTGAAATGTGAACCATGTTTTTTTTTTTATGATAGATGCTTAGAATTTAATTTGACGTTTGATTGGCCATGCTTAAATAGGTTGGATTTGAAAATAGGGGCGCCATTGGCATTTCGATTGACACACTTCACTGCTGGCACAGATTTTAAAAGAGGAGAAAGTGGTTACTACACTCTCAGTTTCTCTCCCATGGCTTTCTAACACACTTGGCCCAGTTTCTGCAATACTGGCAAAAGCAGGCTTTGAATTTATAATGAATTATTTAATGATTGTTAGATACTTAAAATCATTGTGCCAAATATGTAAAAGTCAAAGTGGGGTTCTGGCACAACTTCAACTACTAGGAAGGTGCTTGGAAAAGACACCGGGAGGAAATCCCAAAACGAACGTCATAATTAACATTGTCCAGCACGTTAGTAGCAAGGCACTGGATTCAGAGCCACGCTAGTATGGTTATCCAGCTCGCCAGAGTATTTATTTCTGGTTGTTCTTTGGGGGTGCAGCTAATGTTATCCCATCAGGACTTCAATCCTCTCTGTGTCTCACACTTCAGTATTAATTGTTATTTGTAGTATATTAAATAACTGTTAATTTCTTTTTCCCTGTTTTGTGTGTAGGTGCTGGCCTGGTTTGAAGAGGGAGAAGAAACCGTTACAGCCTTTGTGGAGCCTTTTGTTATCCTGCTTATTCTCATAGCAAATGCCATTGTAGGAGTCTGGCAGGTAAACACACATTACATTTACATATCTACCCAAGTATGGGTTTTTAAAATCTTGTCTTGAGCCAAATGTTTTTTGTTATGAATACTTTTGACTGCCTTTATAGTGGTGACATTTTTTTTTTGCCAACTGAAATCGATCATCTAACAGTGGATAGTTAGTTATAACTATATATATAATTAAATTTTTATCATGACAGAAATTCAAAACACAACATTTCCCATTCAGGCCAAGGGTACAGCACACATCCTATTAGACCCTCAGTGTAAAAAAACACTAATCTCATACACTTGTTCTTGTCTCAGTCACACTAGAAACCTGGCCTGCTCCACTTCCTCCTCCCTTGGTATATTCTGGTCCTCATTAATTAACCTACCCTTTCATGGAAATCCTAGCTCTTGACCTTTTGACTCAGCTCGGCAACATTTAGTCATAAAGGGTGAAACAATACAACAAATGCAATTGTTTTTAATGGCGCTTGTAAAGGGGTATTTTTATGCCTCTATGTTTATATGTGCCTGCAGAGTCTTGGCTCTCGCCCAGGATTTACGGTGTCGGTTCCTTTGAGAAGCACTATTGATCTGTCAACATATACCTTAATTATAAAGCAGGAAACAAATGCAGCAGCAGTCATGGATGGAGGCGCTCATCTGGGCATACAGAAAACTAATTATCCTTTTTTTTTTTAATAACTGACACTGTTTCAATCAAATTTAGAAATGCCCAGCATATTACTCTGGAGTCAGTTATGATAGATATGTACACTGACTCCTTTCACGTGCTTGTGGATAATAGTGTTTGATAAATTCACCCCAAAAACAGTTCCGATTTTAATTGACGATACTACATTAAGCAACACATCCGTCAAGCTAATTAATCAAATTATTGAATTACATCTCTTAAGTAGCCATATATCATATACCTTACCTTCTTTCCCCAGTATTAATAAATAATAAATAAATAATACCTACGTTTAGATGTTTTATTTGTTTGATGTATCCCTGTTTGTTTAAAGTGTAGGTAAGAATAACTGATAAAACAATAATTGAAATCTACATCCCTTAGATTTTTCACTAGATTCTTGCTTGTTTCACACACACACATTAGCTCACCTACTTTAAGAAAGACCTTGCATGTCCCATACAGATTTATAGATATATCTCGGGAACAAGTAGGGGAACCTCTGAATCATCATCATCTGTGGATAATATCTACAAATGAGATAACTGCTCCCCTGAGGTCGGTGTGGAATATCAGTGAGTGTAGGTCTTGAGTAAGGCTATTTTTCTTACACTTGTCATAGATCAAAAGTGTGTTTCCTGGGATAAATGTCTAATAAACTCAATTGAAGAACAGACGCTATGACACACCACACTAGGTCAAAAAAGACGGCTGGCAGGCTGGGTGGGTCCCTGCTGGATTGTCATGTAAATGAAATACTCGTTGAAGGTCCTGCTGAGGCTTGTGTGCAAATGGGGAGTTGTTAACAGTAAGTGGCTGGTTGTTTGACTTTGTTTATGCAAACAAGGCCGCTGCCGTTTCTGTGTAGGATAGTTTTCCTGTGAATTCAAATCAGTTGATGTTTTGTATGCAACCTTGTAAACCCTCACCTTTACTGGCAGCCATTTTAATGATCCTGTGTCCCCGTTGCTATTCCTTACAAAAGACCTTAATGTCCTTGGGTTGTGTGCCCTGTCTTGCCTTGTCTCGTTGAGTGCTGCCTGGGAGCTGCCACTAAAAGTGTCCAGTCTGAGAGCAATTTGTCAGACACGATAAAGTCAGCACTATTAGAAAAGTGCAAGTAAAGAATGATCAGGAAGGAACTGAGCAGGCAATAAGAAAACATTTGGGGGAACTGAAGTAAGAATGTTACACTTTCAAATGTATTTTTGGAATAGAAAATTGTTAAGGTAACCCTAAGGTGTGTTGTTCACATCTGAAAAGAAAACCATGTGACTGAGGCAAAAGCTTTCTTTCCAAACGTGTCCCAGTGTTGACATAATTCTGCTCCGCTGTCTTTCCTAGACCACCCATCATGTGCACTTAGTTTATTTTATTTTCTGCTTTGCTTATGTGAAGATTAGATAGACCCTAATTAGTCCATTTTTAATAATGGTGCTCTAACCGAAACAGCATATCTGAGATGTGTGAAATGCTCGGTGTTGGTGAGAAATCTACTTGTTTTAAAAGAAATGTTCCTCCTATTTCCACTGTTCAGGAGCGAAATGCAGAAAATGCAATTGAAGCGCTTAAGGAGTATGAGCCAGAGATGGGGAAGGTGTACCGCCAGGACAGGAAAAGTGTCCAGAGAATCAAGGCCAGGGACATATGCCCTGGGGACATCGTGGAGGTGGCAGGTAAGGTTTCAAGTATTACGCTTTGTTTAAGCAAGTGTGTGTGCGCTAAAAGTGACGCCATTGCGCCGAGCTCCGCACGGTCGCGCACCTCCAAATTCATTAGACTAAGCGCCCACGGCACGTACAGGGCTTTGTTATTATTTAAATATGTTCCATTTGTTTCATCTGATAAGTCACTGTTATGCAGCGTATCTGGGTGGTGTTTTTATATCTAAAAAATTAAGAGGTGATGAATCGGTGGCTGTTATTCAACCCACAGATGCTTTTGGTGTATGTAAGAGATGAAGAAATAACATTGGTCATCAGTTCTGTAAACATTATGAACTGTGTTATGACGTACGCTTTACACAGTTTTAAACGCACACACACACATCTGATCCCTCATCCTGTTTAACCCCCTTGACAATTTCCGAATAATGGCAGTACCGAGTAAGTAAAGCGATTATGCAATACAAGAGCAGAGGCCCAATCTGTTCTCCAACATCTTCTTTTCTTGGGTAACCTCAACTTGAACAGGGCCACATATGTTTATGCCTTTTGCGTCACTGCTCCTCATCCCTGTGTTTTCTTACTGATCAGTCTTTGTCAGTGGGCCTCTTTCAGTCTGTTATCTTTCTTTTTGTCTCTCTTTGGTTGTCTTTCTTTTATTCGGTTTCTGTTAATTATGTAGCTTCCCATAAAATACTTCTTTTCTTTGTTCCAAAGCAAAAGGTTAGTGGAGTAGAGTTACAAAAAAGATTTCTTTACTGTCTGTTAATAATTTTGTTAGAAGCTAAAAGAAAGGGTTGTGAATTTACTCACTCCAATGCCTTTCAGAGTCAACGCTGCATTACACTCTGTGGCATAAATGTACTTAAATAAGTATATCAGTCTAACTTGAGTGAGCTGAAATAAAATGATCTTGTTAATTCTCATACTGACTCGGTTTTTAGAACTTAAGTGTAATTGTATAATAGTACACTCTTTATTTTAACTTTTTTTCAAATGAAGACTTGAGGCATCAGTTGGGTCAGAACCATAATCTGCATTATAATTGCCTGGCATGGCATCATTGGCTCATAGTGACTGTAGCTTTTTTACTGCAACTGCTGCACAACTAGGGGAATGTACTTTTTTCTGCCTGCCTCTAACAAATGACAATTAATGACAGAACAAAGCCACCCTAAAATAAGAGATTGAATTGTATGACTGCTTAATGATAACTGAAAGTGATGGTTGGACCTACTTTGCCCTGGTCTGCTTCACAAGTTACAAAACATCAGTGCTCGTATATAGTGTTTACAATATTGGAGCTAGCGCTCAGCTTTAGTTAAACCTGCAATAGGCAGATTGTTTTTGGCATCATTGGACAAACATTCCACAATAACCATTCAGCATATTATATTTCAAGTGCCCTGAGGGATAATTAGACTTCTGCACCTCCTCATTGCTCTGTTTTCAGGCTTTAAAAAATCTAGCCAGTGACGGGAGACTTTGGCCATTCACAGGTCATTTCAGAGATAGAGCGTGTTCCTATTGGCTGTTCATTCAACGGAGGCAGCTGTCAATCACTCGCAAACTCCGATCAAACAGTCAAACTAGGCAGCGCTGATCAAATATGAATCAATGTTCTGTTACTGTAATGCCTATTCCTCTCCTCAAATTTTTTCAGAAACATCTTGTAGTGTACTGTTTAGCTGTAAAATGAGAAAGTTTGCTCCGGCTGGTGGGCGATGCTTGGTATTTCCTCAGCTGATCTCAACATGGCTGCCAGGTCACAAACTTTCTCATTTTACAGCTAAACTGTACACTACAAGATGTTTCTGAAAACATTTGAGGAGAGAAATAGGCAAAGCATTTATCGAAGCATGGTATAACATTGCAGCATCATTGATGTACTGAGTTGTACTTCATAATGCCTTAGAATCAACTGCACTCTCAGCTTAAGTAAAAACAAATGTAAAGCACTAAATAATTAACTTATGCATGAGGGGAAATAGGGAATATTTATAGTTTTTGTCAAAAAGACTCACAAGCAGCCTACATCTGCTCAGAATATTGTTTTTCTTTTTTGCATTCAACATATTTTGGTTTCTTTTCTTACTCCAATATCATAACTACAGTAAGACTAATAAGAATTGGAATCTGAATCAATTGAGAACAGTACCCAACCCTACTGTCATGTACTGACACCAGCTTCAGATAATGCTCAGTTTTTTAATGCTGCAACTTTACAATCTCTGATTATGTGGCCTCTATAGCTTCTTCATCTTGTTCCTATTTGAAAGGAGAAGATCTCAGCTTGGACTGCTGTACTTGACATTGTCATCTGTTATAATCCAAGTAGAACCAATGTTTGTGTTGCGGCACCTATTATCCCATATTCACAGAGTCATCTAGATCATTCAACCTACCGACTTTATGGTTATAGTGGGACAGTAGCTGAATCAAACAGGTCGGTCTGCATGCTTTATATACACAGTTAGGGCCATGTGATTTTCTGTCTGCGGTAGCAAGCTGTTCACATAAATATGGTCCTAAATCCAATACATGAGCCTCTGAGGTGACATAAGTATCGAGGATGGAGGTGATGAACATGTTTGAGTTGCAAATTATCTGCAGAAACTACCATAGTTTACGTAACCAAAGAGCTCTTAGTGCACGTGTTTGAGTTTGCAGCGGCAGGGAAACCAACTAGTCGACCAGGAAGTTGCAGCGTGATGGTTGATGATTTATGAGTGTAATGCCAGGCTGCAAAGTGTCTTGTCAGACCAGACATATGGTTTATGTCCTTTGAGTACTTTTAGATCTAGAGCTGCGATGATTTTGCCATCACAAGCTCAGATGCTCAGTCAGAGCAATTGTTGTTAAGTGGTTAGTTGAACTCTGTGTGCGGAGTGTGTGAAATACTACGGCTATGTGTCTTGCTCTGTGTCGATAACATGTTTTTTTTTCAGTCCTTTTTTGGATGCACAGTAAGGGTTATGCCCACTCCTCCTCTCCCAGTCACACATATACTCCCTTCCCCTCCCGAAGAGTGATTGAGATCTTAAGAACTGCTGTCTCAACTATCCAGCGGACATCCACTTTCTTGTCTTACAAGCTAGCAAAGATGTTCCTCTAAACATGTTTTTCATACAGTGTTTGCTTACTTGTCACAGTTCAGTGTTTTGCTGTGTTGCGCAAACAGTTTGTTTTGCTGCAGTGCTATGAATTAGGTATCATTGACCACAGTTTGCTTTTGTCTGTCTTTCTGGGCACAGCATTGAGTGTCACACCTGCCCTCTTGTGCGTCAGTGGCATAGACCTCAGCTGCCAGCTTAATGGGAAAGGATCTAGCTAGGGTCACCTAGCGCAGTCACGTCTCAGAGAAAATGTTTTTAGAGTAGGGCTGATAAAAATATTTAATTGCGATTAATCGCACATTTATGTCTGTTCAAAACATACCTTAAAGGGAGATTTGTGAAGTATTTAAGACTCTTATCAACATTGGAGTGGGCAAATATACTTGCTTTATACAAATGTGTATATATATATATATACAGTATGTATTACTGGAAATCAATTAACAACACAAAACAATGACAAATATTGTCCAGAAACCCTCACAGGTACTGCATTTAGCATAAAAAATATGCTCAAATCATAACATGGCAAACTGCAGCCCAACAGGCAACAACAGCTGTCAGTGTGTCAGTGTGCTGACTTGACTATGACTTGACCAAAACTGCATGGGATTATCATAAAGTGGGCATGTCTGTAAAGGGGAGACTCGTGGGTACCCATAGAACCCATTTTCATTCACACATCTTGAGGTCAGAGGTTAAGGGATCCCTTTAAAAATGGCCATGCAAGTTATACCACGACAAAATTTTGCGCAAGTTTGGAGCGTTATTTAGCCTCCTTGGTGAGAAGCTAGTATGACATGGTTGGTACCAATGGATTCCTTAGGCTCTCTAGCTTCATATGATCACTCTAGCTATAAAACTGAGTGAGCACAGGACACAGAGGGCTTTTTTAAGCCAAGCACCGATTTGCAAGCACCAAGCCAATACGGATTTGCCTCTGAAGTGGGGCTTTTGTCGAGGAGCTCCAAAAAATAAAAATTGGCAATTGAAAAATCAGGGGTAAAGTTGTGTAGTGTGAACTAGGCATTACTGCACACTGTCAGTCGAAAACAGCAGGGTTTCCTGTCTTTTCCAATAGTGGAAGTGGGCTACTTCTGCTGAATTATGGGTGGCCTTGTTAACATCAAAAGAAATACACTTTTATTGGCAGCATTGAGTGCATTGCTGCTTGGCAGCAGCACTGTGTCTGTGAGTGGGTAAGAAATTATGTAACAGTCTTGGAGCATGGGTGAATTCCATTTAGGCCAATTTTAATTCCATCAGTGTAGGTTATCTTTTTGTTACTTAATATATGCATATAACATCAACGTGAGAAGTCCTGAACTGTCTTTGATAAATTCCCCTTCCCTCTTGTGTTCGTATTTTCAATACAGGACCATAATAAGTAGTATGACAGTAAGGTGTCAATGTTTGTGTGCTCTTAAGTTGCTCGCAAAAGCCAAAGATTTGTTTTTCAGTTTTAGATTTTACCATTTGTTTCACATCACCTCATTTTACAGAGAGGGTTCTTAGTTTCCCTGGTTATCTGCAGTTGTGCCCTCAGTTTCTGGCTTGTGTTTCCCACATCAACGACTCACTGTCGCTCAGTTGAGCCATTCATACAATGTTTGGTCTCCTGAGTATGGCATGGTTTCATTAAAAACCCAAATGTGTGTCTACTGGCTTTCATTATTGCCGGCACTCTACTGAAGCAACGGTGACAATTCTTTGCTTTCAGGTGGCTTTTGTTTTACCGTGCAATTCCTTATTGGACAAGATGTTCTTAGACTGTTGCCAAAGTGATGGCCTTGACCCTTGTAGCAACAACATCCTGTGCATAAAGAATAAAAGAGTGCCCTTTTCTTCCCACTTTTCTTTCTCGTCCCCTGATTAAGGCTTTCTGGCTGTGTGTGACTCGGATGTGTATATATCTGAGACTGATCACCTTTGTTCTCCTGACTTGTGGTTTTATCTTAACCACAGTCTGAGGCGGGGGCGTTCCCCATTAATGTTGTCAGAGACGGCACGACAGGATGTAATGTTTAGAAAGGGTACAGATTCAGTTTGATAAATAATTTGCTCTCCAGATGGCCACATGGCCAGATTTCCTCTCTTGTGTTTAAGAGTGTAGGATAGTCTGTCTATTGTCATCACCCAAGCCATTTGTCTCTGCCCGTCCTCTGCCGACTGTCTATTCCACTCTTCCATGCTCTTTGCTTTTTCCTTGTATTTGCTTCATTATTCAAACACACAGAAATGATATGGGATGCGCAGTGTTATGTGTGTTTGTGTATGTTAAGGTTTGATCTTAATTTTTCCGTTCACAAGAGGGGTGGAAGAGTCCCTTGAGGGTTGGAGGACCCCATGAAAGGTCTCAGGAGGCTGCAGACTACGTGCAAGCACATAAGGGAGCCCCAGTCACTGTGAGAGAAAATATACAACTCCCTTAAGGCCTTTAAAGTTTCACTGGACCCCCCATGATGAATAGTGGGATACTGTGTAATCTGCACTATGAGACTTTGTTATATTTGTATTAGGGATGCGACGGTGAGGACATTTTCCCACCGGTTAATAAACTGGTGACAACGCCGGTGTTTCCGATTACACCGGACCTTTCACAAGAAAAGACGGAGCTCACAATCTGTAGAGCGCTTACTTTGATCTATATCGTTGGATGGCTGTGTGTCTGGCTTCTCCGGTCCAGCTTTCGCTTTTGTGCCGTGCACACCGGCTGTGAACGCTTCGTCCTCCGCACGGTGATTGCCTCATTTACGTTATGGTTCCCTTATAGCATTGGGTTTAAATCCAAAGTATTACCAAATAGTTGCTTTTGCTTATCGCTTTGACACCAAATCCTCCGCCATCGTCTTGTCTGTCAACTCTCTCTCATCCCATGTGTGTGAAATCTGACTCCTGCTACTCTGAGCTGAGACTCTGTACAGACACTTTCACTTTCAGATTATAGCGTCCGTCGTCCAACTATGTATTGATAACACGCCGCTGATACGCCAAAAGGAACTAAAAGGGTCTTATCTCTATATTGAAAAAAATGCAAAATGACGGTGGGCTAGTGATGTAATGGTGTGTGCCCGACCACCGTGTAACACCGGTAACACCGACAACCGCGGCAAGCCTAATTTGTATGGTTGTCTTTTGCAAAATCTTCTTATATTCGCATCGAGACGAGGCTTATCCTATCAGTCAAATGGAGTAGGGGTTTCGACCATGGTTAGTACAAGGGAGGAAAGGTGGTGATACAGGCCCTGGATCGGCTGTGAGAAACTACTTGGGTCTCTACAAGCTGATGGGCTGTTATCACTTTAAGTGGATGCAGACTGACATTTGTCCCTCTCTCTAGGGAACAGATAAAACAGATAAAATCCTTTGTTCACATGGGAGAAAGAAAGGTCCCCATCCCGGAGGCTGTCCACTCTATCCCAGAAAAATAAGCAAAAATAAGAGCATGTGATGTAAGATGAAAGGAAAGATGATGTCGGATAATGAGACAGCTGCATGTTTTGGGGCACTGCAGCAAATTTCTGTAGATAATTGCAAAACAACTGTATTCGTTGTGTGCAATATGACTTGAAGAAACATTAATAAACAGTAACTATTTTTGGAGGCATTCATAATTGTAGATTCTGCTTATCTATGTACTTATCATTGACCAATGCATGATTTGTTCTTTGAAATGTAATAGGGTCATTATTCCCAGGAGTAATGGGTTTGCTATGACGATGAACACAATCTATTTGTGGAAGTTAAGATAACCAACACACTAGGGCTGTCCAGAATACCATTTTTTTGGGGGGGCTTTGCTTGTTACCGGTGTTACACAGTGGTCGGGCACACCACACATACATTACGTACCCACCGTCATTTTGCTTACAGAAATAAAACCCATTTAGTTCATTTTCGCGTATCAGCAGTATGTTATCAATAGATAGTATATAGACTAAGCAGGTGTCATATTTTACACACACAACACAAGAGAAAATTGACAGATTAGATGATGGCGTAGGATTTGGTGTCGAAGCGAAAAGCAAAAGCGTCAATTGGCAATATTTCAGATGTAAACCCCAATGCTATAACAGAACCATAACGTTAATTAACGGCAATCGCTGTGAGGAGGACGGAGCGTTCACAGCCAGTGTGCGCGGTGGAGTTTCCTCACCGTCAGATCCCTACTTTGAAACTTCTGTAAGAAATATTCGAAGGTATTTGTAGGTTGATTACCATGGCAATGGTCGAAGCTACGAAGCTTCGAAGGATTCGGGTCAGCCTTAAAAACAGACCTACATTTTTTTATTGATAAGGATTTAATTTAAAAGGCCTTAAAAATTATTAGGTCCTCTTAGTGCCAAACTATTCTCTGCCTGTGAAAGTGGATTATTCTGCTTGCTGTGACCTCATTACCCGTATCCACCAATGAGTGGTAAGTAGGGTCACTATTACTTTGACGTAGGAGGTTTTCTAATTAGTGACTTTTTTGTGGGAACCTTCCCACAGGGCTTTGGGTCTTAAATATTTCCATCAACTGCAGTTCCTTGTCTCCTTTGTGTCCTCCCTCGTGCTATGCTTGTCCATCTCCTTCACTATCTCCTGTCTGTTAAGGGGGATCGAGTTCGAAGGCAAGCAGGTGATGATGAAGTGGCTCTGACAGCCTCTAGTCAAGTGGAGGACCAAATTTGGTAGTGCAGCTAGTACAGTCCAGGAGCATTATTACTCACCATGACTTTAGCGTTACCACATGTTACAGTGCATTTACAGTAATAACACAGATTTCTGGATTATTGGTATAGTGTAACCACAATGCAGTGATGTGTGTTTAGTTCTTTAGCAGAATTTCCTCACTTGAGTCTCTGAATGAGTTACATAAATCTGTCACAAACTCATGAGAATGATGATAATGAATGAACAGTTTGTACGAAAAGACACGTCACACTTTCTATTTCAGCTCATATGACGTGTGGAGCGGATTCTCCTTGCTTAAAACAGAAGTTTTTTTATCATTCCCCCCTCCTCCTCCCCCAAATCCAGCAGCACATGTTTGCAACTGATCAAAATAGTTTTCCCATTTTTGGACGTGTGTTTTGCCGGACTCATCTAATCCCCCCTTCCCATCCCCCCCCTCTCTTCCTCTCTCTACTCAGAA
>CAKAKR010034832.1:0-15285 GCA_916700685.1 Adelosebastes latens | reverse complement strand
AAGCTCCTTAAGTTTGCAGACGACACCACCCTCATCGGCCTCATCTCCGAGGGTGATGAGTCTGCCTACAGATGGGAGGTTGACCATCTGGCATCCTGTTGCAGCCAGAACCACATGGAGCTGAACGCTCTGAAGACAGTGGAGATGGCAGTGGACTTCAGGAGAAACTCAGCCCCGCTCCCCCCCCTCATCCTGCGCGGCTCCCCAGTTAACACGGTGGAGTCGTTCCGTTTCCTGGGCACGACCATCGCCCGGGACCTCAAGTGGGAGCTAAACATCAGCTCCCTCACCAGTAAGGCCCAGCAGAGGATGTACTTCCTGCGGCAGCTGAAGAAATTCAACCTGCCACAGACCATGATGGTGCACTTCTACTCGGCCATCATCGAGTCTATCCTCACCTCCTCCATCACAGTCTGGTTCGCCGCTGCCACCGCCAGGGACAAGGCCAGGCTGCAGCGGGTCATCCGTGCTGCAGAGAGGGCGATCGGCTGCAACCTTCCCTCCCTCCAGGAGCTGTACACCTCCAGGACCTTGAGGAGGGCAGGGAAGATTGTCGCCGACCCCTCCCATCCCAGACACCATCACTTTCAGACTCTGCCATCTGGCAGGAGGTTAAGGTCTATCAGGACCAAAACCTCACGCCACAAAAACAGTTTTTTCCCCATGGCAGTGGGGCTCTCCAACAGCCCCTCCGCCCCCCTGTGACTGCCTCTCCCTCACACACACACACACACTACTGCCCCGCCAACAGTGACTCTCCCCCTCTCTCATACACTCTCAATACCACCCCCTCCCTCTCTCTCCCTCTGATACCTGATCGTTTGCACTCCGGCAATATTTGCACTATCTGTTTATATCATGTTTATTTTTGTTTATAGCTTATTTTGTATTTTGTATATTGTATATTGGTAGAATTTCAATTATTTTTATTTTTATTCTTATCTTATTGTATTCTAACGTTTTTATCTATTCTTTTGTTATTATACTGTTTACTTGCACCAACATAACCAAAGCAAATTCCTAGTGTATACCTCTTACACCTGGCAATAAACACGATTCTGATTCTGATTCTGATTCTGATTCTCTGAGCAGCTGTCAATCACTCGCGAACTCCGATCAAACAGTCAAACTAGGCAGCGCTGATCAAATATGAATCAATATTCTGTTACTGTAATGCCTATTTCTCTCCTCAAATGTTTTCAGAAACATCTTGTAGTGTACTGTTTAGGTGTAAAAAGAGAATTTTTTTGACTCGGCCGTCATGTTGAGATCTGTTGAGGAAATACCAAGCAGCGCCCACCAGCCGGAGCACGCCGTGGGTGTGTTTACATTGGAGTTAGTTGAAAGTCCGGTTCGTCACATACTGTTGCTAAAGGGTTCTTCTGTGCACTTACCAAACGGCCGTATTTGACGAGTTGGGAACGAGAACGTGTTAACAATATTGTACAGGTGTACCTAATAAAGTGACCACTGAGTGTTTACAGAATCACGCTGCATAGAAAATCAAACATGTTAAAGATGTGTTTTGGTTTCTGATGAGACAAAAGCCAAGTTTCCACCAAAAGTTCCGACGACTTTTAGTCCCTGGAACTACTTTTCAAGGAACTTAACAGTGTTTACAGTGTGTACAGATCTGAAGGACAGAAACAGTCAGATGGTACAAATGTAGTTTTTAATGAGACGTCTCAGCAGCTTCATCTTAACAGCAATATTTTACAAGTTCTACTGAAACTCAAAGGACTCTATGTATGACTCTATGACTCCAGTTACATTTAACGCCATGATGCATCCAAAAAGCATTAAGAGCACTTTCACAATGATTTTTCACACCAAGTCAAAACTGGTAGCACCAGGAAGAAGAAGAAGAAGAAGAATAAATAATGAAAAGACAGACGGACAGCACATCTGAAGCTCGGAGTCCAGGTGGCGATGACATTTAGGTTTTTAGTTTCAAAATTAATCTTCAACATGTGGGAAAACACAGCTACTCTGAGAACGTTAAACCCAACAACAGAACGATTAGAAGAACAGTGAGGATCATTTTTCATTTGGCTGACGGAGGCATTTCTACAGGAAACATCGTCTGGATTTTACACTGAAGGAAGTGAAGCTTTAGTGTTTTCAAAAAGCATCAAATCAAATGTTAGTTAATGAGTTACTGACAGCTGATTGGATGGACAGCAGGTTACAAATTACTCAAATAGATACCAAACTGTACATGTAGATGTCTAATGCTACTGTACACAACACAGAGGCCTTCAGTTCAACCTCCATCATGACTGCCAGAGAGGTTATTTACCACCGGTTACCGTGGTGGGTGACAACAAATCATATAGACTGCGATCATTTTTGTCTCAGCAGCACACCATTAAATTACAAGTCTGGTGATATTCTATGTTTCTCTTCATGTTCAGACTCAAATCAACAGTGAATGTATCTGCTAACAAGTATTGTGTGTGTATCAAAGCCTGATATCGCTTCTTCTTCTGTGCCATAGAGCTCCATTGTTGTCCAACAACTATTAAAAACACATCAATGAGTCTCACTGTGTCACTGTGTGACATGTTCCTTCATCACCATGAACACACACACTGTAGTTTATTTAGACTCAATCCCACATACACCGTCCTGCTGCCACTAATACTCACTAGAACACCACGTGAATTAATCTGCCACTGAAAATAGTCCCCAACAAATGCACTATTTCCTCCTCTATGTTTGATAAAACTACAGTGAGCAGTTGTTTTAGGAAATTAATAATATAAAAAAAAAAAATGTAACTATATTTTTGTGTTTTTAAAGTAGAAACCAATGAGCTTGGAGGTGAGAGCCACAGACATGAAGTCAGACAGTATTGAGAGACGGACTAATACATTGTTGTTTTGAGTTTAAACATGAGATTTCTTGACAATAAGAAAAATATACCAGACTGATCGTTTTAACAGCCTCATATCTGAATCAAGGCTTTAAGGTCGTGTGCAGTAAAGATCGCAAAGCCCTTTGGAATATGTGTAATTTTGGGTTGTGTAAATAAAACTGACTTGACTAAAGTCCCGCTAGTGCCATCTAGAGGCTGCAGTGTTCATTACAGCCACAACTCCATCAGTGGAGCTAAAAATGTAGTTTTTCCTGAGGGTGGCGCTAGAGGAAAGATCATGGGTTCATTCAAATCTAAAGGGTTCATCCTCTGGGGAGCCAGTAGTTGTTGGAGTACAGTGATCACGGTAACGGTGATCAACCGCATATATGGATCAAAAAGCTTGGAACAGAATCATTCCTATACAAATGCTATTTAAAGAATTTGCTTATAGTAATCAAGTAGTCCGCTTACAGTGTTCATTTTGAGTCTTTTCATGCATGACAGCATATGGGAAAACATTTTAAAACTACGTTAGACGAACATTAACTGAATTTTCGTTTTGTTTTTACTTTACTCCCTTGATACTTTGCCTCGCGGACCGTCTGCTTTCCAGCTGGATACCTGAGGCTGTGTGCACATTGATATCATGACGGGAAAAAGAAAGTCCTTTTCTCTGAATAAAAAAAAATGTGCACGGGAAGGCGCCCTCGTCAAGTGGATTGATAATGTCTGGTCACGTAATGCCCCCAAAGTGAAATTTTTTTCCGATCCTCAACTGGCTCTGCGGCACACATGCAGACCGGCGCCCGTTTCCCTCCATGCCGATACCGGGTGAGCCAGCGAGGAGCCCCGGCAAAGGGGCGCCGTTCATCTGCATGCAAGTTTGCGCTGCAGAGCCGGCCAAAAACAGCAATGCCTCACCCTCGGTGAGGGAAAAGGCAGAAGAATTAGCAAAGTAAATAGCAAAGCGGTCCGTTTCATTACTTTGTATTCATGTAATAAATATATAAATGTCAATTAGATGATAATCTGTATGAGACATGATGCACAACAACAAAGATTTGGTTATAATAATCATCCGCTTATAGTGATCAATTTAACCCGTGCTGACGTGATCACTACAACCGGTTTCCACTGTAATAATAAATCGGTGTGTTGGACCGACCATCAACTAGAGCGGGCTGAGAAACACAAAAGTCAGCAGAGGTTCAGTGCAGTGTACATGTAGAGAACTCTGGGAGGTGGAAGATGAACACAACTCATAAAAGATGATGAGTGAAATGATATCAATAACAATGTTGAGTTTCTTAATGTAAGAAATGACACCGATTCAAGTTCATAATTTAGCTGTAGAAAATACTGCAACATCCAGCTTTTAGTATCTACTAGGCTGCTGATGAGAGCTGATAAATAATTTTCTCACTTTGAAATGTTTTAGGTACTGCTGTGGGCCATTTTTGTCTGTGGTCAATGCAGTTGTTTCCTAGTGGAGGCATAATGACGGAGAAAAAACAAGGACCCAGGATTGAACCCTGTGGGACGCCACATGTCTGGTGACTGAAAAGGCTCTGCTTTAATAATCTGCACACTTTCTGTGACAGATTTCTAAAGGCTGAAAGACCTGTTGTCAAAGCTCTTTTACAAAACAAAGATTTGAAAACCAGGTGTCCATCAACCAGCAGGTATGCTGCATGTAAGTCCTGTGGGAAAGACAAACTTCAACCCCTGTTCACCAAATAATAAACACAGATTTGGATTGTGTTTTGTGTAAATGTGTCACCTTTATGTTCTCGTGTGGTGAGAGTAGAAAAACTGATCAGAAGCCGTGAAAATCGCTGTCATTGTTTTGAAGAAAAAAGTCACTCAGATTTTCCCACAGGACCTGAACGCAGCAGCTTCAGATTGAACATTTTCTTTCTTCTGTCTATTCAACAGAAAGTCTGACGTTCGTCAGTGGAGGGAGGAAGACGAGGCCTCTGATTGGTGGACGGCCAGGCCGGGGGGCTGCTGGGTGGAGCTTGGACCCGACCCACCGGGGTTGCCGCCGAGGGTCATGGGAGCGGGAGGGCGTGGGTTGAGGCGGGGGGGCAGGGGGTTAGAGGGGCGGATAAGAGGCGGGGGCTGCTGCAGCGTGGGGCGGGGCTGCAGGAAGCGGGCCTGTTGTTGGAGGGGCGGGGGCTGGCGGTGCAGGGAGGGCGTGGCCGGGAGGGATGGCCGCAGGAGGGGAGGCGGCTGGTGGAGGGAGGAAGACGTTGCGCTGGACGTCACCGGAATCTGAGCCGAAGAGGAAGAGGAGGCAGCAGGAGACGCACCTGAGGAGGTCACCTGACCCTGCAGAGAGGAGAGGGCGGGGCCATAATTACCTCACTGTAAGTCTGCATCCCTCACATTTACATGTCTACATTCTCACTTAAAGCAGTGGTTCCCAGCATGGGGTCTGGGACCTACAAGGAGGTCGCAAGATGAGTTCTTTCTCAAATGTCTAATGTTTCTCTAAAAGCCTGGAAGGAAGGAAATCAATCTAAAAAAACTGGCGGATCAGCATCAGAATTGTGAAGCATGCAGGTACTGTGGTTTATGCATCAGAGCACAATATGAGATATAAAACATCTAAAACCTGAATACTCTGTCTGTCTGTTTAAATGTCTCACCTCTTCGTCCTCTTCATCGGTGCTCTTCCCTGACGGAGTGGCGGAGCTGGTCTTCCCCTCCTCTCCAGAGGTGACGCTGTCTCCGTTGGGAGCTCGCGTTCCCTGCTCGGCCTCCCACTCCTGCAGCACCTCGTCCAGGTTGAACCGCCGCCGGTAGTTCACAAAGAAGTTCTTCACCTGGCCCACCGTCTTGTTACCGATGACGTCAGCGATGGCCTGGAAGTCTTTCCCGTATTTCCTCACACCTGAAGAACATCACAGACGGTTTGTAATGATGTAATCAAGTCTTAAACTGACACTAAAATATACAGAAGAAGAAAAATTTGCTATTGAGAGAATTTATCTGGTACAAATGTATTGACTTTGTGTTTCTGTGGAGATGTTGAGGACTGAGGGAAGTCGTCATTAAAGGGCGGGTCCATCTGCATTCTGTTCAGTTTTTTTTCAAATGGAAACGCCCACTCAGCCGTTACAAAAAGCAGTGACGTAGGTTTCCAAAGTAAGCTAATCAATAAGATATGAATAATGTGAATGCTAGCACTAGCTGAGTCAACATTAGCTGTGCTAAGTTTGGAAATAACTGAAATAACTGTTTTTTTTAAGTGGGTTGTGTATACTCCCGCGTTCTGTGAGGTAAAATCACTGCTTTTATGAATGGAGTCTGGTATGAGGTTTATAAAGGCTTCAGTTACTGTCGGAAAGGGCTGTTTGACGGTGAGAATAAATATCAGTTTAAGTGTACGCTATATTTAGAATAGGCTATACGTATTCACAACTTTACCTCGCCGTCAGACAGCCCTTTCCAACGGGGAACTGAAGCCGTTATATCGCTGTCTTCAAAGCCACCAGACTACATTCACAAAAACAGTCATTTTATCTCACAGAACCCGGGAGTTTCTGGTCTACCGCTGCATCGATCGGTTAGTTTGTTTGTGTTATTGTGTGACTTTAAGATCCGAACTAACGTGGCATCGCAGCAGTACATTTCTCAGCTTCTGTGTCAGTACTCCTGTCTGCTTCTCCAAACTAGGAGCATGCTGACCGACATCGAAGTTACTGTATGTAACGTTAATACACTGACTATAAGGATGTACTGTATATATATTGTATGTGTAGCAGCGTCATCATGCCTGCGTCAGGTCATACATGTGGTCATCTGATCCATTGTTATTATAAAAGTATTGATTTTTGCAGCTTTAAAGACATAGTGAAGTAAAAGTATTTTCTATTTTCTATAAATTCGAATCCTCTCCCTGTGTTGTTGTTTAAGTTCACGTCACATTACTGAAGATAAAGACTCTCAAACTGCCATTTCACTGTGATTTTAAAAGAAAACAGTTGTCGTTCACGTTCATGAAGAGATGGACGTTCTTCATCACGTATTTGTACAATTTCAGCTCCATGCACCTTTTCGAACCTGTTACCTGGTCACCTGTGATGAAGCTCACCTTGAACGGCCAGGAGCTGCTCATCTGTGGTCCAGCGGGCGTTCACCTTCTGGTTACACTGCAACAACAATGACTTGACAGTTAACTACTGACAGTTTATAACAGGAACCAGAAGATGTGAGAGTCATGTTGCCCTCTAGTGGTGTTTCATCAAACCTCAGTATAACCAAGCCCCCAGGAAGAGCGCCAATTTCCGTAGTGGCCAAACGGCGGTACTACAACTTCCATGTCTGTCACGTGATGCCATTGGGCCCAAAAATACTTTTTTCCATAGACTTACATTGGGAAAGAGGTAAATCATCTTTCGGGTATGAACATTTGAATATCCCTTATTTAAATCATTAGGTCCTAAAAGTTGTAAAATGCACTAATAGCCGAATCCAGAGTTATTTCCCTTCCTCCGTTCATGTGAATGAGACCCAGACCGAGGCTGGAGCGAGGGCTGGGAGGTGGAGTTAAATAAAACGCAAATAATTAATTAAATAAGCTTCTGCTCACTTCATAAATAAATACATCTACCAGCACATGTAATAAACTATTGAGAAAATGGCTAGAATTATTTTCTGTGAAATGTAATAAACTGTAGTTTTTTTTAGGTGTAGTTACCCTTGTTTTAAATGACATATTTTAAGTTTTGGTGGTGTAAGGCGGTATAAAAGGTGAGCCTCAGTGTGTTTGCATCAGTGATGTACCTCAGCCAGTTTGAAGTCTTCAATCCCAGACTCCAACATGTGTTTCAGGCCGCTGTTCATCTGTTTGGCGTTCTGCACCTGAAGAACGAGACAGAAACACTCAGCCGAGCTTTAACAAAACTCACACGTCTGACTTTCACCTAGTCTCTGCTTTGAAGTGTAGCTGGAATGTCTTTAAATCTCTGAATGAACGTCGTCTTTATCCAGCAGCAGACCTGCTGCACACAGTGTACTGATACCTGCAGGTATCAGCAGCAGGAGGCGGTACAGCCCAGGCAGAGCAGTGGTAATATGGTCAGGCACTGCATAGGACGACTCAGGGACACACCTGGGGTCTTTCAAACAGATCTAGCTAACCAGTCCCCTGTCAAGTTTTATTGAATGAATGAGCAACAGACATGTTTCCTGTGATGATCTCTGGCTGTCTGGTGAGTTACTCTGTCTGTCAATAACCTGAGGAGGAGGAGGAGGAGGAGGAGTATTGTAGCGCCTCCTACCTGTCTCTTGAGGGACACCAGCTCCATGTCCAGCTGACGGAGGAGGGTGTTGGCGGCGGAGGCGCTGCAGGACACGGCCACCACGTCCTCCTGGGTCAGGTACATGCCTTTGGGGGGGCGGCAGCGAGAGCGCTGGTGGTGTCGGTGCTGCAGGGTCTGGTGCTCCCGCCGACCCAAAGCCACCTTCGAGCCCGGCATCACCGGCTCCACCTGGTTCTGCAGGGAGGAAACATGGAGCTGCTTACAGATTAATTTAACAGATTATCGTTAAAAGAACACAAGTCAAACATGTAACTGAATGCATCAGTAAATAATAAAAGGTTAAAGTTAGTTGAATAATTAAAATGTAGTTTAAACAGCAACATCTAATCAGGTGGTAAAAAAAGCAGAGAGCTTTCTATTTCTTTTCCTTTACTATCAATCATTTCATAAAATAAATGAAAAATATTTTAATCTTCTATTTGGCTCTACAGGCTCATTTTATTTCAAATTCTTCAAACTTTTCTAGGCACAATTATTTTTCTATTTTCCCCTGATTACATTTCCACATTTTCTTGTGCATAATGAGATGGGCGTGACTAAAGTATAACGTTTTATGATTTTTTGTACACTCCATTTGAAATATTTAACTAACAATATTATTTATTAATGTATTCAGTTTTATTTTTCACTTGTTTGATTATCGCCTTTTACTACATTTTGTCAGTTTCCGGGCTCCATGGCTGAAAAACAGAAAATTGAATTTTGGCTATAATTATTTATCGTTTACACTGTTTTATATAGTAAAAAAAAACAATAACCGGCTCCATCTTCTTAAATGCTTGGATTTCTTTGTAGTTTCTTATAAAATACTCAGTTTATTAGGTACACCAGCTAAAACTAACACAGTCTCTAATCCAACAGTCCTGTAATAAATTCTGAAGTTATAATGTTCAGTTTATACTGATTCAACTGTAAGATAATTTTTAAGGATGTAGTTTGTGTTGCTTTATACAGAGATTTGTTTCTGTTTATTTAGCCTACCATCGTTGATATAAATGGAGTGGACTTAAATAAGTGAAACACCTTTTAAATCACCAAAGGTGTAATGTTTTTTCAACTGTTGGTCTTCACCTTGATATTTTGTAGATTAAGTAACTAATGAAAAAATTATAGATTAATCTGTAGTAATCTGTAGTTTATCAATCTTTCAGTGACTAATGGAGTATTTTATTCAAAAACAAGAAGAAAGAAATGTATAAAAGTCCCACTTAGATTCCAGAGCTTTTTGTTGTTGTGACAACAGCAGCTCAGGTGTGACCACATACCTCTTTCTTGGTTTCCTTGTTGGGGTCGTAGTCGCTGTCGTTGGCTTCAACGGGAGCGGCCTCCTCCATCTCCTCATCACTACGGCAACAACAACAAGAAGCCAAAATTCAGTCGTTGACAACAACATCGACAACAACAACAACAACACAGACAGCCGAGATTCCAAACAGACACATGATGTCACACCAAAGAAGAAGAACGGAAACAAGAGAATTTACAAATACGGTAATTCCGGTCTGAATCTAAAAATCTGTTTTTGGCAGTTTGAAGCAAAGGAATACAATTTATATTACAGTCTCAAAAACAAACAAACATTTATTCAATGTTGATTATAAATTATATTTTCCAATATATCAATTACTCACTCCGTGTTACCTTGAATTATCAAAGAAAACTTTGTTTTTCTCACATGCCTCCACGGCGAACGGAGAATCCAAAACAGAGGAAACTTTCGCTAAAACCTTACTATTTAAAACACGTCCATATAAACAGTCATGATTGTGCAGGCGTCCGTTTTAGCCTGAATGCATGTGTCTGGGAAGTTGTGAGCATACGACTGGATAAATGAGACTTGGATTATACTGCACAACAACTGATGTTTTGATCTAGTTTTGCTGTTAAACGCGGCCCCCATTAACTTCAATTCATCAAGACTTTTCTCTGTTTTTTGATTCTTCAGTCACCGTGGAGGCATGAGAGAAAAACAATGTTTTCTTCATGAATTCAAGGTAACACGGGATGAGTAACTAATATATAAACGGTCATTTTGTGGGTGAAGTATTCCTTTAATTGTTATGATGCCGTTTCTTTCTTCATAGACTCGACAGCAGACTGACACTCTCTGACCTCCTCACAGCTGATCAGTGAGCCGTACCTGTCGTCCTGGTTGTTCCTGTTGGCCAGTTTACGAGCCTGTCGGTCCATCAGACTGGTTCTGGAGCGGGTCTTCTTCCAGGAGTAGTAGTACTTCACCAGACTGGAGATGGATTTGTCCGGTAACTGAAGGAAACACGATAAAATTCAACATTTACTAATCATCAAATCTTTTGCATGTATAATCTTAATCTGAAAAGCAGCTACAGCAGTCACATAAATATAGTGAAGTAGAAGCACAAAGAAGCAGAGAATGGTAATAAATGTACTTAATTACTTTCCCCCCTCTGTCTCTGTGGCTATAATGCAGTAATAATGCTGTACATCATACACCCTGTGGGACAGACGCGTGGTGTTTACCATCTGCTGGATTCGATGGAAGCTCTTGCCGTGGAAGCTGAAGGCCTGTTCAAACAGCACCTTGTCCTCCACAGTCCACTCGTCGGGGAACGGGGTGAAGTTCGGCAGGTCAGCCAGAGACTTCTCGATGTTGTGTTTGTGCCAGAAGAGCATGCCGAGTGCCTGCACACACACACACACATTGATACACAGCAGTGCAAGGAACACATTCAATAACGTGAAAGTAACGCGTTAACACAAATTTGTTTTAACGCCACTAATTTCTTGACTTGTTGGTCGGATCTTTATTAACTCAAAATAAGCTTTTAAAAAGTTCTCTATCATATTTTTCTGAAACTCTGACGTGATGAGACTCTTTTTTATCATTATGTGATAGACAAAGTTTTTTTTAAATCTTTAATTTTTTGAACTTGATACCTGAGGAGTCTAAATTAAACACACACATTATAATAACAAATAAAACAAAGACTGTTAAATCTCTTCTTCTTTTTCCTCTTTTTAGTTGGGAACAAAACTGCGTCACAGCGAACAGCTGGTGAGGAGTGAGACCGACAGGTGAGGAGTATCATCAGATATATCCACGTTTAAAATGATGGATCGCAGAAAGAGTAACAGTCTGTGACTCTGCTGAGTGTTAAAGTCTCCTCCTGCTCTCTGTGATCACCTCACTGTGCTTTAATGCAGCTGAATTCATCATGTTGTTGTTTTCATTTACGGATTCTTCTGTTTCTGTTGTCAGACGACTGAACAAATAGTGTCATAAACACTACATGTAAGCCAGCAGTCATTAACAAGCTGCTGCTAAAATTATTTTCTAATCATGATCTGACAAAATCACCGTAAATGCAGCTCAAAGACAACAGCTGTTCTGTGTGATCGGCTTTATTAGCATTTAAAATGTTTGATCACAGAGAATGTTCCCAACTTTACTGTCGCACAGTCGCCCCCCACTGAGCAGCTCACATCATCGTTATGTAAAAGTTTTCCCCGTACACACTGAAACACCGAGCTGGTGTTTTGAGATTTAAACAGTTTTGTGGGGAGAAAAACAACATTTTAGTCAATTTTAGAGGACGTACTCACCTGCTCCACGTTGTATCCATGTTTCTCTTTAGCTAAAGCGATGTATTCATCCACTGTGGAGGGAAACACAAACGGTTAGATCCGTCTGATCTGAGGACCTGATGGAGGACTGCAGCTGTGTGTAGAAGACAGGAAGTTGACTTACATTTGGAGTCGACGATGGTGTGATACGGAGACCAGACCAGCATCCCTCCGCTATCTTTATCTGTGTACTTAGTGGAGCCTGAACAAACATTAAGAAGATCACACTCATTAACTCCGCCAACTTTATACATAAAGTTCAGTTTACTCGTCGTCACTCAGCCGGTCAAAGCTGTTGTAAAATATCTTCTGTGGCTCTGGAGGGAGCTGTCCAAAGTTTTAAAATATCCTGAGTTGCATTATGGGAAATTTAGTATCCATTGTTTTTGGAGATACTATGGCTACATCGACACTATTATGGTTTCTGTAAAATAATCGAGCTACCTGTTTGAGCGGGACATTTGGTCACTTTTTTTCGGATTTGATTAATTTTCACTTAAATTTTAATTAATATTTTTTGTTTTTTTCTTTATTTCCAACATTGTGATGACGTGATTAGAACAACTCATAGTAAAGATTGACACAGAGGCACACATAAACACACACACACACACAGATATCTATATATATACATACATTAAAACAAATGCAGATTTTTTTATGCTCAAATTTAGTATCTGTAATAAATTCATTTAGGCTGTAATAGTTTCTGTGTAAACTTTCACAAAAACGTCTGAAATAAATTAATTATAGACACATTTATAAGAATAAATGCTAATTAAAAAAATGAGAGTTAGTATTGAAATTCAAATGTTGGGCTATATGTACTTGCATGTTGAAAAGTAGTTATTATTAATCTATTATCATTATTATTATTATTATTATTGTATTATTATTTTGCCCACAGAACCTTCCTCTCACTCTGCCATAGAAAATATTAAAACATTATTTAATATATTTAGAGGGAAAATCAGAGAAGACCAATGTAAACAAACCAACTCCATAAAGCTTCATTAATTAATTAGAAATTCATGAATGTCACAAGTTGTTATAGTGAGAAGGTGAGGTAGCCTCGGCTCATGTTCACGGTTTATTAACACAGAGTTAATAAACTAATACCTGATTTGATAAGTGTTCACTAACAGTCACGGTGTTGAACGCACCAACACATATCAACATGAAGCTGTGTGTGTATTTGTGTGTGTGTGTGTGTGTGTGTGTGTGTGTGTGTGTGTAGTTCCAGTCTGTACATGTCCGAGGCTACCACTCTAAAATAAATTAATTACAAACACATTTATAAGAAGAAATGATAATTAAAAAATGGAGGTTAGTATTGAAATTCAAATGTTGGGCTATATGTACTTGCATGTTGAAAAGTAGTTATTATTAATCTATTATTGTAATTATTATTATTATTATTGTATTATTATTTTACCCACAGAACTTGCTCCTCTCACTCTGCCATAGAAAATATAAAATAAAAAGTGTTCACTAACAGTCACGGTGTTGAACGCACCAACACACAGCATGAAGCCGTGTGTGTGTGTGTGTGTGTGTGTGTTCGAGGCTACCACCGTCCGTCACTCAGGTAGAAAACCAGTAAAAAAAACTCACCTGGCTCAAACTCGGGTATGTTGGCCTGATAATCGGCTCCAACCCGCATCCCCACATCTGGAAAAACATCAGCATTTAAAAAACCAGGAGAAGTTTTAATATAAATGTTGACGATATGACGAAACGCTCACATACATAAGCCTACGAGAGCGACGAGAGGCGTGTTCGAGGCTATACACTCACCGTGTTCGTCGTCGCTGCCGCTTTCGTCTGAGAAATGTCCGTTAGAAGCGTTGGACGGACTCTTGGTGCCGTTTGATCGACCTTTCCCCAAATACTCCGAGCCTTTATCCATCATCCCCGGCATCTCGCCGCTCAAATATACCGTTTTTCAGGCCGCTGTGTCTGGATATAAAATGTCAGCAGGAGTATGGAGGGTTTTTCTGTCTGCTGCTGTTCGCTTTCTCTCCGCCGCTCCGTTCGTGTCGCTGTCGCGCCTCGTCTCTCTTCGCGCTTCGCCTCAGATACGGTCGCTTCAAGCTGTAACACCTCACAGAAAACAACAACAGAGTCTCCTTTAAATACTGCATAGTTTTAATATGTAAAATGTTTTTTTTTTACCCGCTTAAATTGGTGGTTGAGTGGGGGTCTAACCACCGCAGCGGAAGGTTTTTTACGCAACCGTGTAGGGCGGCGATGCGACTCCAGCTGCTGCGGTGCCTGTGGCAGCAGATCCTTCCGCCGACATAAACTAATAAACTAAAATAATAAAAAAAAAAAAAATACAAAATAAAATTAAAAGTGTGATTTAACAGCAACAAAACTTGAAATTAATTAATTTAATAATAATTAATAATTAATTAAAATAAATAAAAGTAGAACCGAGTCTTAAATATCTTGAATTTATAAATATTACATTTAAATCAAACTGTAAACATCATCATTTCATATGAATCCGTGTCACAGGTTATTCACATATTTAATACAGTTACATTATTACGCTATATTAACTAAAAACTGATGAACTGTTGATAATTCAGCGTGTTGTTTTTGTTTTCTGTCCTTGTTTATCAGTCGGTGTTCCTGCACTGACTCTTAATGACCAGCAGAGAGAGACACAACTCAACAATCTGACAACAGTAATTGCATCTTCATTCCTGCAGAGAGGACACAGTTATAATACTATCAGGGGAAAAGATATTCAAACTCTACTTCAGTCATTTCTGATCAGTTAATCGAGTTTCATTATTTAAATTCACTTCAGATGAATTCTAGAGGATCTTTACAGGAATAACTGTGAAAACACTTGTTACCAAAGCAGTGCAGCCAGTTTTACTCTGAGTATATTTACAGGTTATACAATAAAGGTATTATTTTTTTATTGCACAAGATATGGTTAAAAATATGGGTCAAAAGGCACATTTAAAAAAAAATAAAAGACAGTTCACCTAGAATAATTTGAAAAAAAACTTCTTCTGGTATTCAGGTAGTTTTAGTTTTATCTGCCAACATTTGAAGATCTCCACCACTGAGACGTCCTCAGTACAGTGGAGTGATTAAAAGTCACACTCAATATTTTGGAAAATTACATTTGAATAACTCAAAAATATCTTTCTATTATCAGTTAATTGAGTTTCATTCATTTAAATTCACTTCAGATGAATTCTAGAGGATCTTTACAGGAATAACTGTGAAAACGGATGTTACCAAAGCAGTGCAGCCAGTTTTACTCAAGATTCAAGATGTTTATTGTCACACCGGTTATACAAGTACAATTGTGTGAAATACTTTTTGCTGGGTAGCTCCACTAAGAAAAGAGTAAGTTAAGTAGCAAAAAATAATAAAATAAAAATAAAAATAATAGTGTATTTACAAATAATATAGAGTATAATAATAAAGGAAGTACTTGGTATATGGTAAATATAGAAGCTATATATG
>CAKAKR010034830.1:0-12894 GCA_916700685.1 Adelosebastes latens | reverse complement strand
ATATTTATATAAAAAAAACAGGCTGTAGCTTGTTGTGTCATAATTTCCTAAAATATTTTATCTCCTTTTATATGCTTAAATATTTATGTCATAGTGCCATTCTCCAAGTGTTTGTTATGAGCACATAACTGAACTAATGAATCCCATTTGGAGCAGTGCCATTCAAATTTAACTTCAATAAGAGTGGCATGACGTCATCACATGATGCGTGACGTATATCGTGTGCGCCGTGAAGCAGGGAGCTGAGGAGCGATGGCGGTGTCTCAACCGAGAGGAGAGAAAGAGAGCGAGGATTGCTCTCTGCTGCCTTTAGTTCATGATATTATCAAATGGTAAGACTACCGGCGGATTCATGTGTGTTTAACGTTACTCACGGCTCAGTGAAAAGCTATTTTACTTCTTGTAAACAGTCTTTTTTGGCTGAAGTTGCTAAGCTTGTTGACATAAAGCTAAAGTTAGCTAACGCTGGCTATTACTGCTAGAACAGAGGTCTCTAAGCAACCTGCAGCCTCACGAGGCTCTTTAGCTCCTCTCCAGTGGTTTACTGTTTACATTTTCATTTGTATTTATCATTGTTGTAGGTCTATGGTACGACGGTACGACAGAGTATTAGGGCCACATTGAGGAAAAACAAACAAACTGAGATTTCGGGAATAAAGTCATAATATTACGAGAAAAAAAGTCAAAAGTTCATGAGAAAAAAAGTTGTAATATTATGAGAATAAAGTCATAAGTTTAGGAGAAAAAAGTTGTAATATGAGAATAAAGTCGTAATATTACGAGAATAAAGTCACAAGTTAATGAGAAAAAAAGTTGTAATATTCTGAGAATAAAGTCACAAGTTTGAGAAAGAAAGTTGTAATATTACGAGAATAAAATCATAATATTATGAGAATAAAGTCACAAGTTTATGAGAAAAAAAGTCATAATATTATGAGGATAAAGTCACAAGTTTAAGAGAAAAAAGTTGTAATATGAGAATAAAGTCATAAGTTTAGGAGAAAAAAGTTGTAATATTATGAGAATAAAGTCGTAATATTACGAGAATAAAGTCACAAGTTAATGAGAAAAAAAGTCATAATATTCTGAGGATAAATTCACAAGTTTAAGAGAAAAAAGTTGTAATATGAGAATAAAGTCATAAATTTAGGAGAATAAAGTTGTAATATGAGAATAAAGTCGTAATATTATGAGGATAAAGTCACAAGTTTATGAGAAAAAAAGTTGTAATATTCTGAGAATAAAGTCACAAGTTTGAGAAAGAAAGTTGTAATATTACGAGAATAAAGTCATAATATTATGAGAATAAAGTCACAACTTTATGAGAAAAAAAGTTGTAATACGAGAATAAAGTCATAAGTTTAAGAAAGAAACTTGTAATATTACGAGAATAAAGTCATAAATTTATGTGAAAAAAAGTTGTAATATTCTGAGAATAAAGTCACAAGTTTAAGAGAAAAAAGTCGTAGTATTATGAGAATAAAGTCAATATTGTAAAGTAGTCATTTTACGAGTTATTTTCTTTTTTTCTCGTAAAGTTCTGACTTTATTCTCGTAAAGTTCTGACTTTTTTTTCTCGTAAAGTTCTGACTTTATTCTCGTAATATTACTACTTTTTTCTCGTTATTATGACTTTATTCTGGAAATCTTAGATGTTTTTTCCCTCAATATGACCCTAATACTCCGTAGTATATTGTCTCTTTGGCCCTCACTGCATTAGACTTATATACTATATACTTAGACTATAAAGTGTTGTTACCTTCATCACAATGCTCAAATGTTTTGCGGCTCCAGACAGATTTTTTTATTTTTTATTTTGACTAAAATGGCTCTTTTGAAAGAAAAGGTTGCCGACCCCTGAGATAGGCTAACTAGAAAAGGTAAATGTCCAAAAATAACATTTCCCCTCATTCACCTTACTCCCTTCAAGCATGGACAAGGACAGCCAGGATGTCCACCAAGAACTGGCCAAGCTGAAGACGAAGATCCAGGAGGCTCGGGAGCAGATCTCCACCATGCCCGGGGTAGACAGCAGCCCGCTGGAGCAGCAGCAGCAGCTGGCCACGCTGCGGGAGCAGGTCCGCACCAAGAACCAGCTGCTGCAAAAATACAAAAGCCTGTGCATGTTTGATGTGCCTAAAGCATCGTGAACCTGAAGACTGGATTACTGCTCTGACTGACTGGCGGAAAGCTCACAGACAGTCGAGGTGCAGGGAGGATGTTTTGTTTTGCACCCATGGAGCAGATGTGGGATTCAAGAATACGGGATGGACTTTTAAAATGAGCAAGGACTTATTTTTGCAAGATGTCTTTGAACGTCACAAAATGTTCTCTTTTTGTCCTTTTTTTGCGTTGCGAGAATGCAAACTTGGTTATGTAGTATTTGTATTAAATGTAGTTTTTCTCAGTTTTCTTATCTTGTGATATCTTGCAATATTTTGTAATAAAATGAATTGATTAAGAACTATTGGCTTAAAGCCTTTTTTAATCAGCCTAGTCGTACGCATTGGTTTTAGCATGTGGCCTTCATCACTAATTAGCCTAAGCATCAAACTACTATCAGTATGCAAAGCTATCATTATCTTTTAAAAGGGGATTTAGGGATATTCAGAATCCAATAATTTAATAGTGGAATATATCAAGGTCTATCCACTTTTAATAGCTGGTGGCACAAAGCTGAAATACAGTTGAATACAGTCTGAGTGAAAGTGCTTGAAACAATGTGAGGAGTGTGTTGGAACTAGGGCTATCAAAGTTAACGCGTTTTTTCATTTTAACGCCACTAATTTAACGCATTAACGCAACTTGCGATTTTTAGATTGTAGTGGGCTCAATTTTAAAGCTATAGTGAAGATACTGGTATCATATGAAACTAGAAAAAAGCTAAGGAATCCAGTGGTAAATAACACTCCAAACTTACCCAGATTTTTGGTGAGGAAAAACTGTCATGGCCATTTTTCAAAGGGGTCCCTTGACCTCTGACCTCAAGCTATGTGAATGAAAATGGGTTCTATGGGTACCCACGAGTCTCCCCTTTACAGACATGCCCACTTTATGATAATCACATGCAGTTTGGGGCAAGTCATACTGTAGTCAGTTTGAGTTTGCCATGTTATGATTTGAGCATATATTTTTATGATAAATGGAGTACCTGTGAGGGTTTCTGGACAATATTTGTCATTGTTTTGTGCATAAAGAAAGCATATTTGCTCACTCCCATGTTGATAAGAGTATTAAATACTTGACAAATGTCCCTTTGAGGTACATTTTGCACAGATAAAAAATGTGCGATTAATCACGATTAAATATTTGAATTGATTGACAGCCCTAGTTGGAACCTCAGGTCAGTATGTTCCAGCTTTAACATCTGCTTGTGTATGAAGTGATGGGATGAGCTACTATGTATTTCAACAAATTGAGACTATTTCCCAGTAGAGTGAAACTGCTGCATGAAATGTGCAGAAGTACATTTGAAAGGGTGCAGTGTTTCATGTAACTTCATTATGTTTTTGCTTGAAAGGAAAGAGAAGAGGGAGACAGAGTATGAAAGTATCAAGTGGTTTTATTTTCTCTTTTCTTATCCAAAAAATTGACGTGGACATAATAAATACACATTCAGTTTTGTTCATAATGCAACAAACATTCAAGTTCCACCAAGTTTGAGAAAAAAAAAAAAAGCAAAATGTAAACATTTTTTTCTCAAGCTAAAAGAAAGGCAGATTATACAGCATTTTTTCAGAGCATCTCCTGCATCACTTCACGTGGACAGAGCCTCTCCACCATGTCTGTCTCATCACAGTTTGGTTCACAATGTGTCACTTTTGAGTCTTTGAGCTTTATGCAGCCTCTGCTTGCAGAACAGCTCCGATTTATAGTTGTAGAAAAGTCTCACAGAAAGTGTCAAAGCGTCAGCATATGACGCATCCTTTCTCCTTGGCCTGGCTGCCTCCTATAGCTTTCTCCTTGATGTACATCAAGTCACTGTGCACGCTGGGTCTCTGCGCAAACGGCGCCACAATCCCGTACGCGTTCCCATCCTTGCACTTCTTGTTCTTGAAGGACTTTCTGTGCAGAAGCTCGCAGTGCTGCACGGACACTTTGCAGTGGCGCCCTGGGCTCATCTCGTTGGGCAGCTTGGCCATGGAGAACAGAGTCTGAAACATCTGGTCCACGTTGGTGTTCTTCTTCGCAGAGATCTCAAAGTAAGCGCAGTGCTCCTCTCCTTCTCCTCTTCCGACCAGCTGCTCGATCTCCTCCTCCTGCACCTCGCGGTAAAAGTCTCTGTCGCATTTGTTTCCGCAGATGACCAGCGGCACGTCCACGTTCTCTTTGGTTTTGTTGCGCAGACACGACTTGGTCTCGTAGATCTGACGCTTCAGGCGCTGCACCTCCTGGAAGGAGTCTCTGTTGTCCAGGCTGAACACCAAGATGAACACATCACCTGGAAAACACACAACAGAAAAAGACAGGGTCAATGTCAAGTAAAAATGCAATTTAATAGCAGCAAAACAGCAGCATGATGTATTGTATATTGGTAGATATAAAAAAAAATTATTCTTATTTTATTCTAACGTTTTTATCTACTCTTTTGTCATTATACTGTTTAACTTGCACCAACAAAACCAAAGCAAATTCCTAGTGTATACCTCTTACACCTGGCAATAAACACAACATTCTGATTCTGATTCTAATTCTAATTCTGATTCTAATTCTAATTCTGATTCTGATTCTAATTCTGATTCTGATTCTAAGATTCTGATTCTGATTCTGAAGCTCAACTCACCGGTGAGAATTGAAAGCCTCCTCATCGCAGGGAACGGATGATTTCCAGATGTGTCCAAAATGTCCAGCTGGTAAACGTCCCCCCTGATGCTGTAGAGTTTCCTATGAAAGTCCTCAATAGTTGGCGTGTACTGGTCTTCCACTCTCTCGTTGAGAAACCGAGAGATGATGGCAGTCTTCCCAACTTTCGTGGAGCCCAGGATCACCATCCTGTGGCAGTTCTTGGCCGGAATGTCGAAGTCATTCTCTGGTGGAGACATTTTCTTAATCATGCTTTCCTTTGCAAAAATGCACCAGGAGTTTCGGCGGTGCTGTAGAGCAGGAGTTTAGTCCTTTCCAGTGATGTGAGGAGGTGTAACCTCGTTGTTGTGTCTGTGTCTGAAGCCTGAGGAGAGCAGTGCTCGGGTATTTATGGAGGAAGTTGTGCCGCGCCTCCTAAACGCGTCATGCGTCACGCTGCAGCTTTGGGGAGCTGGAGAGAGACCAGATATCATAATGTTACTCTGGCTGTTTGTGTGCGTCAGCCCTGTCCACCACTCTTCAACAGAAACAGGGAAAGATAGCAACTATAAATGCTTAACTATTAAACATTTGAACACATTTTCGTGCGTAATTATCACAAATTAACTCTATGAAATGGTGAAAAATCATGTTTTTAAATGTGCAAGTTGTGTGCGCATTATATTAAACCAATGAGTTTTAATGCATTAGACAAATACATTTCACATTAATCCTGTTGTGCATGCACCGAAACAGCATTTTCTTTGTAGGTTTTTGCCCCAAAATCATGTTTTTAAATCTGCAAGTTGTGCGCGCATTATATTAAACCAATGAGTTTTTTAATGCATTAGACAAATACATTTCACATTAACATGTTGTGCATGCACCGAAACAGCATTTTCTTTGTTGTTTTTTGTCCCTATAGATACACCAAGTTGTGTGCACATTATATTAAACCAATGAGTTTTTTAATGCATTAGACAAATACATTTCACATTAATCCTGTTATGCATGCACTGAAACAGCATTTTCCTGTTTTTTTTGCCCCAAAATCATGTTTTTAAATCTGCAAGTTGTATGCACATTATATTAAACCAATGAGTTTTTGAATGGATTAGACAAATACATTTCACATTAACATGTTGTGCATGCACCGAAACAGCATTTTCTTTGTTGTTTTTTGTCCCTATAGAGACACCAAATCGTATGCGAGTATCGGTTTCATCTGTTTTTTCTCAGTAAACAGACTTTCCCTCAGGAGAAAGCAGCTGGAATATGTGAGGTTAGGAGGACACACACACAAGGCTTGTTAAAGGGGGGAAAAAGTGTGTTTTTGCTCTTATAATCCTCAGTTTTCCCACATGCATGAGTTTATATGTCAGCCTGTTAAGATGCTGCATAACCTTAACTGAAGTTTGATGTTCTTATAGGCCTTATATACATTTAGCAGTCTCCCTATGTACATAATATATTGCATTCATGTTTTTTTTTAAATGTGTTTAATTCCTCTTATCTGTGTTATTTGTTGTTGGTTTTGAATCTATTTTACTGGTTTTATTATTTAAAGGGGAGCACCACCTAAATTATGAATTACAATATGTTATTTCCATGGCCGAGGAAAGTTCAGTGTGAACATGAGCTCCTCCCTCTCAAAGCCAGAAACCAGAGAAGTAAGTATCCAACTTGTGATGTTATGGGTGTTAAGTCTGGAGCTGCCCCATAGACGATGAATGGGAGACTGGCTTTGATGACCCACAGAATGTTTACCCAAATGACCTTTATCCTATTGTAGTATTGTCAGGTGTGAAACAGAAAATGTCCCCATATACTCAGATCATTCCCGAGTGCTCTCAGTATCACCGAGAACATCTCTTCCCATTCATTGTCTATGGGGCAGCTTCACACTTTATACCCCATGACATCACAAGTCTGAGTGTTAGCACTCTAGTTTTTGGATTTGGGAGAGAGTTGTTCATGTTTACTAATATTTTTGGACCATAGGAATAACATGACTTTTGAAAATGGGCCTATTTCCCCTTTCATTTATAATTTTTATTTCCCATGTGCATTCGTCTCAATTTGTTTTACTGTTCATCTGTAAAGCACTTTGAGATTACCTGTATGAACGTTGCTATGCAAATACTTATAAATAGACTAAGGTTATACTGTTATGATACTGTACTTCACAGTCCTCATCAGTGGAGCAGCTGTCTCAACTAAGTAAATTACATTTTCCCTTTATTGAACGTATCAATGAGAAGAAGAAAAAAAACTGCAGCTGGAGAACAGCTGGGTGTGACTGGCGACTGGAAGCCGTCCAATCCAATTTGTATTGACTTCCTCGTATGTGTTAATTAAAGTACCCCACAGACCGGCTAAAGATAGAGCCCGCTGGTCATGACTCAAACTCTGCTCATCCACTTTAGCACCTGAACCACTTATCACCTTTCACTTATATTCTCACCTGTGAATCAGGGTACAGAGATAAAATTACTGCTAAAAGAAGAAGTCCTGTTTTGTGGTCCATGTGTGGTGTCGCGCTGCCAAGTCAGTGTCAGCATTTACTATAAATATTTAAAGTGTAAACCATCTCATTAAAGGTGCTCTATACGACATCCAGAGCATTAATATAGCATCAAACAACTATTGTCTATGTAAAGATATAGAGGAGTACTGTCTACGGATGATTTCCACATGTGTCCAAAATGTCCAGCTGGTAAACGTCCCCCCTGATGCTGTAGAGTTTCATATGAAAGTCCTCAATAGTGGGCGTGTACTGGTCGTCCACTCTCTCGTTCAGAAACCGAGAGCCGTCACCATGTTGAGAGCCTCCCAATTTTGCATTTTAGCGATTTGGCAATTGACTGTAACTTCTGTCATTTCATAAGCTACAGGAGTTTCATATTACTCAAGTATTTACTCAAGTATGCGACTGTACTAAGTACAATTTGGACATACTTGTACTTTACTTGAGTATTTCCATTCTCTGCCACTTTATACTTCTACTTTACTACATTTCAGAGAGGAACATTGTACTTTTTACTCCACTACATTTATTTGACAGCGTCAGCTACTTGTTACTTTTAAAATAAAATTATAAAATATGATATGCTTCACTACTAATCTACTCAACCAGGAGTACACAAAGTATCTACTCCACATTGATGAAGTACATCATTAAAATGCTCTTACATGTTTTCATTAGTGATGAAAACAGAATAATATAATATTCTATAATAATATAACACTGAAAGGCGCCGTTCTGTATTTCTACTTTAAGTATTTGCCGATAATTCTTCTGTACTTTTACTTAAGTGACATTTTGAATTCAGGATTTTTACCTGTATTTTTAGACTGTTGTATTTCTACTTTTACTGAAGTAAAGGATCTGAGTACTTCTTCCACCTCTTCTTCCTGCATTTGTTGTTGTTTTTATCATGCCTGAGCTTCGTTTTTATGCATACTTTACAAATAATAGTTAAAAACAAAAAGATTTATTATAGATAATATCCATTAGGTGTCCTTTCAAAGGGCATATAAAGAGCTAAGACACAATTTAACATTTTGGAGAGGCTATTATGATCATAAGTCCTGTGTTATTTAATGTCCATTTAATGACAGCGGTTGGTCCTTGATTGCTGTCAGTGTGTTAAGATTCCCCAAGTTTACAAACTGGCATCATAGCTGGATTAAGTTGAAGTTGATTTTTCTCCTTCTCTCTAACTTTGAAATAACAAATAACATATTTCACACAATGTCCAAAACAGGTTTAAGAAAAAGTCACAAGTCTTGGTATTTACATTGATTCGATGTGAAACCTGAAACCTAACAAGCCAACACTGATTACCTTTTCTTTTTTTTTAGCCCTGTGTGGGGCATTGAATGGATGAAATCAGATAGGCGTACTTAAGCCTGGTTGTTCTGTGCTTGATCGACGAGTTTGTAAAACCAGGTCGGAGAGAACCAGTGCTACTCCCTCCACTATTGGTCAGTAATTAAGCCAGTGTGTTCCCAGCGTTGAGTATAACAGGACACGTGCCTACGGGCTTGTTCAGCACACTGCCATAGTACATGCATAACAACACCATGGAGGGAATATCATGTATGTTCTCACCCAAACACATCATCACATACGTATCTCTGTGCATTTTAGATAGTTGTTGGTAAGAGTTTTAATTCATTAATCACATATATTTTTACTATACTTAGGATACTCTTGGTAAATAAGATAATAGATTTTTTTCCCTTTATGCACAGATTTAAGCTGTATCATGTGCCCATGCAGAGACAATGAATTTAAAAATATCCAAAAATCTTCTTCATGTTGCTGATTCAAACCAAGGTTTTCTTCTTGGTAACAGCTGACATAGGTCATGGCAAGAGTTTCTTTATTTGTTTGGAAGAGAAACATCAACATTTTCACTGTGAGTTCTCTTGAACCTCAATGACAAACACACAGACCCTGAGTCAGGCTGCTCGTCTGAGAACCAGCTCAGGGTCGGTCCTAGAAAAAACACAAACAAACAGTACAGTATCATGTGTCTTTTGTGTCTGTGTCGTGTCCCGACTCGTGCCTTTAGTCTTGAAGCATGTTTGTGTCCCGTCTTTGTGTCCCAGCCTGTTTGCAGCCTGTTCTGTTAGCCGGACCTCGACACATGCACTGTCCTGGCAACGTGGCCATCAAGCAGAGTCAGCAACACCAGCTGCAGCCAGCTCAGGCCACGACCGATGATACACATTAGATTAATTTCCCTCTCAGCCGTGTTTGCCTTCGTCAATTAGCGAAGAGGACAGAAAAGGCTGGAAAAGACTGTGAGGACACGACGCTTCACAGCTGATGTGATGTGTTTTTCTGATCTGGAGGAGTGATTTAGCCAGTTTTCTGCATATTTTAAAGGAACCAATCTTGTGTTGTCAGTTAAAATAATATAAAGGCTGAAGACTCAGAGCTGCGGCAGACTGTGGAGAATCAGTCTGAGAGTCTTTTTGCTGAGAGATTTTTTTATAATGTTTTGTGGTTTGACCTTACTTGCAATTCAATGAATTAAATATTACGGGGATGAAGCTCAAAAAAACAGCCAAAGAAACACGCTGACTGACAAACAGCAGTGACGTATTTGGCGTTAAAGCACATGTGTTAGAAATCTGATTGCAGACAGAAACAGCAACATTTTTAGCATCGTGTCATCACCCCCGTTCCCTGTGATGGCATATCACACATGAACAGCCCCGAGTGCGTAACACGCTTAACACATGATCAGTTAGTGAGAAGTCTAATTTAGAAGAGCATATGTGTGTGTGCATGGATGGTTAGGCTTCTTTTTGACTCACGCCACAGAGGCAATGTGGATTAAAATGTCAGTGGATCTGCAGTAATGTGTCCGTACAGCAAGGTCACGAAATGCTGCTGGATTGACTTATTTTCCAGAATATATATATATATATATTATTATTTTCCCAACACATGAACAGGCCATGGGAGACAGCAAAAACTCTAGATTCTCCTCAAATTTCTCCCAGATATTACAGCCATTTTCATTTTTTTTGGAAAACACTTTCTACACTACTCATTTCAATGATTCTTAAATTTTCATACACAACATATTCATATAAAGTGAAATATAGTTTTAAAAGGCATATTTGGCAAAAACTAGAATTACCACCTCACGGTCGTATACCTCCAACAACCAGTCAAATTGCAGTTTACATCCATGTCTGTCCAAAATGTCGTCACTTCGACATTTTATCCAGTTAGACATTTATGTGAAATTGTAATAATTAGCATATGAATTCTTGAGTTATGGCCAAAAACATGTTTTATGAGGTCACAATGACCTTGACCTTTGACCACCAAAATCAAATCAGTTCATATCCAAGTGGACGTTTGTGCCAAATTTGAAGAAATACCCTCCAGGCATTCCTGAGATATCATGTTCATGAGAATGGACCGGATGTACGTACGTGAGGACAGACGGACGGACAGACAGATGGAGAGACGGATGGACGGATGGACAACCCGAGAACAGAATGCCTCTGGCCACGGCCGTCACTGCGGTGGAGGCACAAAAAGAACTGTAATAACTCTTGAACCCATCCAATTTGGTGACTTGGTGACATGTGCACAGTGCAAAATGTGATGTCGCTTTGCCTACTGGTGACGCTACAGAAACGTGAATTTGAATTGACATAACTCAATTGTCATTAATCTTTTCCTGCAGGCAATTTCGCACAATTGATCCTTGCACAAAGTCCACAAAGTCCTCCAAAGAATTATGGTGACAATCCCATCTATCAGTGTGTTTGCTATGATGCAGATTGAGACCTATAACATTTCTTTTTTTAATTGTATGTGGCCACAAAGTAGTCGATGCACATCCCAATATAATATATATCACCTACCAGGTGCGTTGGCAAAAACCAAACATAGACTAAACCTGATTCAGCACAGGTGTGGGTCCCAGAAAAAGCCCAGAATTACATCACATGCATACATGCTGACATAACTGATGGTATAAGGCTTACATGAGCCTTTTTCTTGATACCATTTTTAAACTGTGGCACCATATGGGTCTGCTTTGTTCCCCTCCTTCTACTCAAAATCTGTGACCTCACAAGTTTTATTCATGTAATTTGCTTACATGCTCCAGTTTGCTTCTAAATATACACAAAAATGCGATAAAGTCAACTTTATATATGGAACGAAGTGTGCAAGTCTAGCCAGCTGTGTTTAATGGGACAACCAAGAAAAGAAAATTCTAAGAGGTTACATATTTTATGCTCCACAGATGGATAATGTGCTTCCTTTTTTCTCGCTGCAGAATACTGATCAGTTTAATTCAGCGAGATAAAAATCTGCCCATATGGTAAGATAAAACTCGATTAATTCAGTCTTCCTGGTGCAGCGGAGGCCATCTGATCCGATATGCTGAGGGAAGGAGGGGGGGGCGTTCTGTGTTTACATGGCGTGAGACTCGGGGCCGTTGCGTGTCAGGCCGGGCCGTAGTGCAGAGAAACTGTTGAATGAAGAACGATCCTGCGGTTTCCAATACAAAGGCTTCAGGTTTCAGCGCCAATCACAGCTCTGCCCTGAGCTCAGCTTAAGCTTGCCGACCACCTGCATGTTTTGATAAACCGACAATCTGTCAACTGGGCTATTATCCGTGACATGCAACCTCATGTATGACGTACAACATGTGAAGCAAAACATCACCGTGTGATTTTTAAGGCGGTGACACTTTTTAGTATTTGATGTTCCTGACCTGTTTAAGAGAGTGTGTTGGGCACCGATTTCCTCCGACTCTGATGGAAACAGAAGCAGAAAATGATCATGTTTGATCCATCAATGTAATTTTAGCCTTCTGAGAGATGATGGCGGTGGAACTCTTATGAAGACAGAACAGCTTGTTAGAACTAGACCTAGGCGTATTTTCAGATTTCCAGCCTCTTTGTGTGAGTTATCAGAAATGGTTTAGCACTGAACCTCACATGCACTGAGCAGACGGTGATTCAGAGGGTTCTCCACACATGACCCGTCTGACCTGCGATTCCTTATGAACAGAACAGGTGGTTATTTCGCTAATGGATTGAAGAGCAGTGAACACACACAGACAAAACACATCGGATTATGTGGACCCGGAGACCTGAACTCACCTTACAAAGTTGGAGGGATGTCAGTTAGATCAATATACATGCTCGCTTCGTGAAACAAACAAGCTAATCCCCGACAAGCATCCGAGCACAGAGAAAAGGGATTTTTAGCTACATCTGCAAGTTTAAAAAGTTTGACCTTTGGGGAAATACGCTTATTTGCTTAATTACAGGTTACAAGTGTGTAGACAATAAGTCACACAATGGTGAGATTTGTGCCTGATCAAAAGTGTCTTCTATTACCTTTGGTTTTCCACCTCTGATGAAGAGCAGCGCATAGCCGCTTCTCAAGCCTAAGGGCCCTATTTTAACCATTATATGCTATTTTAGCATATAATTATTAAATAATGTTTATAATAAAGTAACTTTCGATACATTTTGAGGTAAATATTGGGGTAATTTGGCAGTAATTCCAAAGAAATTTCAAATAGGTTACCTGCTAATTATCACCTAATTACCATGAAA
>CAKAKR010034829.1:0-34574 GCA_916700685.1 Adelosebastes latens | reverse complement strand
TCGCGGACGATTAGGTCCTTGGTTTGGTAGCGGTGAAGCCGGATGATTACGGGCCGAGGCCGAGACCCCGGCTGAGGCTTGGCTACGAGCGACCTGTGTGCGCGGTCAAGTTCGGGAGGAGATTGAAGAACCTGGTCGCCAAGCAACTCAACCAGGAGCTCTGAGAAGAAGTTCGTAGGTCGGGGCCCCTCGATAGACTCCGGGAGACCGACAATGCGGATATTATTCCTCCGGCTCCGACCTTCCAGGTCTACGGTCTTAGCAGTTAGCTTGGCGTTGCTATCGGCTAGCGCCGTGCATCGCTCCTCCAGCGCTTGAATTCGCCGATCTTGCAGATCGGCATTTGATTCCAGAGAGTCTATACGTTGGCCGTGCTCGGTTACTGCAGCCTGGGTGATGTTCAACTTCACCTCGAGGGCCGTGAAGACTGTCTTAAAATCAGCGGAGATGCTAGCTCTGTGCTCCTCTAGCAGGCCTGCCATGTCGGCTAAGCATGAGATAACGCTACCACACACACTCGGAGCTTCGGCATCGCTCTTCCTAGGCTTCGCTGATTTTGTTAATATAGCGGGTACTGTTCAAAAATATGCTCAAAAATATGTTCAAAAATATGCTATTTAAATCTCAGGGGTTATGGAAAAGTACTGTTTTAGAGTGAATTCGCGGGAGAGTGAGGCCAACACGCCTGAGGCCAACATTCCAGCGTCACCAGAAGTCCCCCGTAAAAAATACTCAATACTCTAAGTTGCAGTGATGTCACATGAATGTATAAATGATTCAAATTACCATAAAGACAAGAGAAAAACTAAAACGGAAATTGAATCTCAAAGAAAAGTATTCAAACCGCACAGAGAACCATAATGAACAAGGTTTTGGGCTTTTGAAAAATGTTCTCCCAGGTCTTGGGAGTCAGGGAAAAAAAAATTCATTCTAACCAACACACATCAAAAGATATTAACATTTTTTACAGAGAAGTCCTGGCGTTTTTCTCTCTGTTTTTCTATAAAAAGTTAGCTGTACGATCCCTCAAAGCAGTTCCTGTCAGCAGTGACCCAGACCTCCTTGTCTGTTGCTGCGGAGGATGCTCTTCAGCAGCCTGTACAGTACAGAGATTGTGTATAATAAGTTCTTCCCTATTGCATTGTGTGTTACTGTCCAGATCGCCATAAAAACCAGTCATGTTAGCATCAGTTAATCTTAACTGTAGCTCAACTGTAACATGATACAAAGATTAGTTTGTGGTGGTCACATGACTAACTTAGAAAGACAAAATAAATATTTGAAATGAAAATGTAAGTCCAAACATTTTATTCAATTTTAAATTTTTTTCATTTATGCAATATTTTTTTTATTTAAAGTGTACAGGAAGAAACATGGCCTTATGTTTCTTCCCGTACACCCGAAGTAAACCCTAACGTAGACATGAGACTTAAAGAGTAACCAGTCATAGTGTTCATTTCAGAGGACATTCACCTGTCCCCAGTGAAAATACACTAATTCTGTCCTCTAGACTAACATTTTTTATTTTTTTTTATATTTAAAGTGTGCGGGAAGAAACCGGAGCACCCGGAGTAAATCCTCCCTTAAGAGAAGAGTGTGCAGAAGGAGGTAAAGGAGAAACTAAGGGAGAGCAAGGAGGCATACAGAGAAAAGCTGGAGGACAAGTTCCAGCAAAACAATGTAAAGGATGTGTGGTCGTGAATAAAGACGATCACAGCGTTCAAGGTGAAGGGGAATCAGGCTGAGGGAAACCTGAACAGAGCCCACGAGCTGAATGTGTTCTTTAAAGAGTAACCAGTGATAGTGTTCATTTCAGCAGAGGACATTCACCTGTCCCCAGTCAAAATACACTAATTCTGTCCTCTAGACAATTTTTTTTTTTTTTAATTTAAAGTGTGCAGGAAGAAACTGGAGCACCCGGAGTAAACCCTAACATAAACACAAGGCCTAAAGAGTAACCAGTCATAGTGTTCATTTCAGCAGACGACATTCACCTGTCCCCAATGAAAATACACTAATTCTGTCCTCTACACAATTTCTTTTTTTTTTTTTAAATCTAAAGTGTGCAGGAAGAAACCGGAGCACCCGGAGTAAACCCTAATGTAAACACAAGGCCCAAAGAGTAACCAGTCATAGTGTTCATTTCAGCAAACGACATTCATCTGTCTCCAATGAAAATACATTAATTCTGTCCTCTAGACTAAATTTTTTTTTTTTTAAATTTAAAGTGTGCAGGAAGAAACTGGAGCACCCAGAGTAAACCCTAACGTATACACAAGGCTTAAAGAGTAACCAGTCATAGTGTTCATTTCAGCAGACGACATTCACCTGTCCCCAGTGAAAATACACTATTTCTGTCCTCTACACAATTTTTTTTTTTTTTAAATCTAAAGTGTGCAGGAAGAGACTGGAGCACCCGGAGTAAACCTTAATGTAAACACAAGGCCTAAAGAGTAACCAGTCATAGTGTTCATTTCAGCAGAGGACATTCACCTGTCTCCAATGAAAATACACTAATTCTGTCCTCTAGACTAAATTTTTTTTTTTTTAAATTTAAAGTGTGCAGGAAGAAACCGGAGCACCCGGAGTAAACCCTAATGTAAACACAAGGCCCAAAGAGTAACCAGTCATAGTGTTCATTTCAGCAAACGACATTCACCTGTCCCCAATGAAAATACACAAATTCTGTCCTCTAGACTAACATTTTTTTTTTTAAATTTAAAGTGTGCAGGAAGAAACCGGAGCACCCGGAGTAAACCCTAATGTAAACACAAGGCCCAAAGAGTAACCAGTCATAGTGTTCATTTCAGCAGACGACATTCACCTGTCCACAATTAAAATACACTATTTCTGTCCTCTAGACTAACATTTTTTTTTTAAATCGAAAGTGTGCAGGAAGAAACCGGAGCACCCGGAGTAAACCCTAATGTAAACACAAGGCCCAAAGAGTAACCAGTCATAGTGTTCATTTCATCAAACGACATTCACCTGTCCCCAATGAAAATACACTAATTCTGTCCTCTAGACTAACATTTTTTGTTTTTAAATTTAAAGTGTGCAGGAAGAAACTGGAGCACCCGGAGTAAACCCTAACGTAAACACAAGGCTTAAAGAGTAACCAGTCATAGTGTTCATTTCAGCAAACAACATTCACCTGTCCCCAATGAAAATACACTAATTCTGTCCTCTAGACTAACATTTTTCTTTTTAAATTTAAAGTGTGCAGGAAGAAACTGGAGCACCCGGAGTAAACCCTAACGTAAACACAAGGCTTAAAGAGTAACCAGTCATAGTGTTCATTTCAGCAGACGACATTCACCTGTCCCCAGTGAAAATACACTAATTCTGTCCTCTACACAATTTTTTTTTTTTTTAAATTTAAAGTGTGCGGGATTAAACCGGAGCACCCTGAGGAAACCCTTTCGTAAAGATCTTGCCAGAACTTGAGCCCCTACCGCGCTCTAAAAGGTTTAGGAAGTTTCGAAAGTCTGCATAGTGGCTCCTTACCTGAAGAAACGTAATTGGACCCCTCTAGACTATGATTGAAAGCCAACCCTTTTCGGAGGGACAGTAGCTTGTGTTCAGGATGTTCCGGAAGACTGCAATGTGGCTCCCCACTACCTGAAGAGACGTAATTGGACCCCTCTAGACTATGATTGAAAGCCAACCCTTTTCGGAGGGACAGTAGCTTGTGTTCAGCATGTTCCGGAAGACTGCAATGTGGCTCGCCCTTACCTGAAGAGACGTAATTGGACCCCTCTAGACTATGATTTAAAGCCAACCCTTTTCGGGGGGCCAGTATCTTGTGTTCAGGATGTTCCGGAAGTCTGCAATGTGGCTCCCCTTTACCTGCAGAGATGTAATTGGACCCCTCTAAACTATGATTTAAAGCCAACCCTTTTCGGGGGGCCAGTAGCAGGAGTTCAGGATGTTCCGGAAGTCTGCAATGTGGCTCCCCTTTACCTGCAGAGATGTAATTGGACCCCTCTAGACTATGAGTGAAAGCCAACCCTTTTCGGACGGGCAGTAGCTTCGGGGAGGGAGTGTTGAGCCCCGGGTTTCCCCGCTCCTTCTTTAAGGACGCCAACCTCTCTGCTTTTGCAGTCGGTTTTAGGAACGAACTGCCGTTTGCGGTCTTCTTTGAAGCATTCTCCTCCTTCAGTCTCAAACCTATTTCAGATGCCATGGAGATATTGAAGTCACTTTCAGAGATTCTGATTTCTCTGTTCTTCATAGCCTTCAATTGTTCTTCATGTTGGAGCAACCTGCAGTTCAAATCACTTTGACGCTCTGCCTCTTCTTTCTGCCTTTTTTCCTGCCTCTGCATCTGAATGCCGGCACGGTGTGTGTGACGCATTGCAGCGCTGTTTGCCTGCTGTTCCTGCTTCTGCTTTGCCAGTTCAGCCACTCTCTTAGCTTCCCACTGGGCAAGGCACTGTTTCTCCCTCAGAATTCTGGCGGTAGCCTGCTCCTTCTGTAAAGCCGCCTTGTTGTCAAAAGCAATCTGTGGACGTGTCTGGAGCTCCGTGAACCTCTCTGCTTTTGCAGTCTTCATTGCAGCATCCTGCTCCTGCAGTCTGCCACGTTTTTCACTTTCCATGGCGATGTTGAAGTTCTGTACATCGATTTGTTTTTTTCTGGCCTTCATATCCTTCAATTGTTCTTCATGTTGGAACAACCTGCGGTCCTTATCCCGAGCCTGATTAAAGTCCAAATCTTTCTGCCGCTCTGCCTTTTCTCGCTGCCTTTTCTCTTGTATCGGCATCTGAATGCCGGCACGGTGTGTGTGACGCATTGCAGCGCTGTTTGCCTCCTGTTCCTGCTTCTGCTTTGCCAGTTCAGCCACTCTCTTAGCTTCCCACTGGGCAAGGCTCTGTTTCTCCCTCAGAGCTCTGGCGGTGGCCTGCTCCTTCTGTAAAGCCGCCTTGTTGTCAAAAGCAATCTGTGGACGTGTCTGGAGCTCCGTGAACCTCTCTGCTTTTGCAGTCTTCATTGCAGCATTCTGCTCCTGCAGTCTGCCACGTTTTTCACTTTCCATGGCGATGTTGAAGTTCTGTACATCGATTTGTTTTTTTCTGGCCTTCATATCCTTCAATTGTTCTTCATGTTGGAACAACCTGTGGTCCTTATCCCGAGCCCGATTAAAGTCCAAATCTTTCTGCCGCTTTGCCTTTTCTCGCTGCCTTTTCTCTTGTATCTGCATTTGAAGGAAGGCACCGTGTGTGCGACGCATTGCAGCGCTGTTTGCTTCCTGTTCCTGCTTCTGCTCTGCCAGTTCAGCCACTCTCTTAGCTTCATACTGGGCTAAGCTCTTCTTCTCCCTCAGAGTTCTGGCGGTAGCCTGCTCCTTCTGTAAGGCCGCCATGTTGTCAAAAGCCATCTGTTGACGTGTCCGGAGCTCTGTGAACCTCTCTGCTTGTTTAGCTTGTTTAGCAAGTTTGGGTCTCTCCTCCAAATGTGGCTTTAAGACTACTCTGGTTGAATTTGGGCCTAAGCCTCTTTTTTTGTTTGCCTCCTGCATCAAGGCCTGGGCCTTGGGGAGTCTGTCCTCTGGTCTAGATGTCGGACTAAGTCTGAACATTTCAGCCTAGTAGTGTCGTGTTCGTTGTTCTGTAATATTAGTAGTAAATATCCTACTGACGTTCACTACACGCGTTCTGGTATGACGAAATCGTTCGAGCTGTAGTTCTGATCAGTCCCATGGTACTATCTATCCATCTATCTATCTATCTATCTATCTATCTATCTATCTATATCTCATGGTGCTTTTGCTTCTAGAGCCTTTATTACATCACATTCTGTGGCTTTGCAGTCGAGACTTGAGTTCCGATGACATCATCAAATTCTGGTGCCTTCCATGGTTTATTTTATTATTATTATTTTTTTTGTTTTTTAAATTCCAAACTTTATTTATAATCTGACTTCACAGCGTGAAAGAGGTTGCATTTTTTGTAACACTTTCTATGATGTTATTGGGACCTCAGATTACAGAAGGTTTTTAGAAAACGTTCTTGTAATGTGGTATTATAACAAAGATAGAACATTTTGCCTGCAACATTAGACTGCTTTGGGGAAGTTATTAAAGGTCCCGTATTATAAAAAAAGTGAGATTTTTATGTTTTTTTTATTATAAAGCAGGCTTAAGTCCTATATAAATACTGTGAAAGTATCGAAACACTCAATCCACAGGGAAATACACACAGCCTGTATTCAGAAACTCTGCATTTGAAACAAGCTGTCAGGATTTCTGCCCATTCCCGATGTCACGAATATACAATATTTAGACCCTCAACACAATTTTAAACGTAAACATTCTAAATGTGTCCCAGTTAATTCCTGGTTGCAGTGTGTGTCAATGACATCAGCTGACAAGAAGTACACATGGACCCAAGCTGTTGCCTAGCAACGCAATTCTGTTACAATATACATACTTACATAATGCACTCATACACACAAACACACGTCTACATACATCTATGCATATAAGTATAAAGAATCAATTCACGAATCGTTAGAGAGGAAAACAAGGGAGTAAAAGTGGGTCTAAAAACACCTTTTAAAGCAGGTTAAATGTTCATGAAACTCTCCCAAGAAACATAAATATATTATAGCAATTGTGTGAAACATTCAGGCCTTTTTTTTTTTTTTTCAAAAAAAAGTAACAACCTAAAGCCAATTTAAATAATCTTTGAGCCCCTAAAAAGTATTGTGGCAGTATTACTAGAAGATGAAGATTGTCTCATGTCGCTGCACTACTGCCTCCTACTGGTTGGTGGGGGAACCTGGGCAGGAGGTGGGACTTGTGAGAGATAATATGAAGCCTGCTTGTGTTACACCTTCCAGGTGAAAAAACTTCTTTTCACCACTATTTCACTTCCCAGGCCAATAGAATGTGGAATAAATGAATAAAAATAAAGAAAAACAACCAAAAACTCTAAAAATCTCAACATTAGAATTCTGTTATTAATTAATCTTGCTTTGTATGTGTTGAAGTAAGTTACTTTTATATTGATGCTAAGATTCCAGACACAGTTTCCCACCTTGTTGTTCAAAATGGCTGCCTTAGAAATAAGGTCAACACTCAAAATTCTACTCATATCTCTCCGGTATTTCATGTCCTCTCTGAAGTTGTCCACAGAAATATTTTCCAGTTAGGTTCTAGCCTTGGATGAAAAACATTGGCAACTACACACATCCAGTCCTGTTTGTGAGTTTGAGGGATTTACTAATAAAAAACTGTTTGCAGCATTTGAACTGAAAATTCAAATAAACTACTATAAATACAAATACTTCATGAAGATCATTATTGTCCTGAGCCTGAGACTTATTTGGACACAAAATATAACACACTAAATAATACTGGGTGTATAGGGAGCAAATTATGTAGTCTTCCAGAGGTTTTTCTTCCAGGCTGTGCACCTTCAACAGGGTCCTACAGTCCTCATCATGTATTCCCTGACTGGGCACAGAGGGAAGGAAGGCTAATACACCCTAGACAGTAAACTCAGGTCACGTCCAGCCTCTGAGGCTTTAAATGGACTCTTTCATGGTTGGGGCAGCAGGGGCCTCTGTGGTGGGATAGTGTGTATTTCCAGCAGCCTGCATGGAAACTGCATTGAAAAACGTAGTTCCTGAGCATATCATGCCTCCATTGTGCCTCTACAAATATATCACAGACAAGACTCGGTTTATTTCACTGGAAAACAGGTTTGGGCTTACTGGGATCTTTTAGTTTTAGCATTTGCACCTCAAGTATCCCGTGTTTTCTTAACCGCTGCATCTGAAACCAGGCCAAGAAATAGCCCCACTCATAACCCCCATTTAAAACCAAAACATGTTGTGTTTACGCCTCAGTTTTTGTACCGTACATATATAGAGGATAATTAGTTGAGCTTTAGAGGTGCTGGTAGGAGGATTTTGTTACCTTCAGACAGAGCCAGACCAGTGTTTTCGGTCTTAATGCTGAGGGAGGTATCAATCTTCTCATCTAACTCTGGGCAAGAAAAGAAATTAGCACATTTCCCAAAATGCCCAAAATTCCTCCTCCCGTCAGTCTGTGTATGTGCGTGTGTTTGACAAAGCCCATCTCTCAGATTGGTGTGGAATGCCAGTGACTGTAGTGACTGGTTTCCAGTCTGCACGACCTTCCCTTTAGAGCCGGTGATTCTTCAGACCAGGCATTCATGATTATAGAAGCATACAGGCCAAGATAATGGTTAGAAAAGGCCATTTCTTTCTCAAAGTAAGCAAAGTTAATTCTGAGACCCTCCCATTTTATTTAGATTTTGTTTTTACTATTACTACAGTATTACTTACTACTACTATTGCTTACACTTATTATTGTGTTTAATGGTCACAATCTCTAATAACCTGTCAGTCTTTATAGAATAAAACTGAAAGAGTACCTTCCAGATCCGGCACAAAGCCACACATTCAGTTCAATCAGGAGAGACTTCATTTGGAGTGAAAAGAAAGAAAGAATTGACACGTGCATAACAAGATGAGAAATGTGAATAGGCTTTGTGATTGGACCCCATCGAAACATCGTATTTTTAAGGGGGTGATGAAGCCGTAAGTAGAATAGGAAACCCCCCTCCATGGGGTCGAGACACTGGTGGTGGTGGTAATGAGATGAGAATGCTGAAGATCTGGATGTGGTGAGGCGTGGATTTCTAATGAGCTAAACCTGGGCAACGGATATGATGGTTGGATGTGGCTGATTTGAGATCGTAGTAAGATCTGCTCGGTTTAACTAAAAGAGTGAACGCCCATAATCAGCTGATTAAGAAGAAACGGGAGGAGTGAGAGAGAGAGAATTGTGAATGAATGCAGCATAAAGATAGTCTTCCTGACTGAACTTACGCTGAGCTTCATTTACTAGTCACATCAATGGAAGCTCGGCAGTTACATCACAAGTCTTCCAGTAACCATCTTGTCTGGCACCAACATGGAGGTCCATTGGAGAATTAGATGTACATATGGATGAACAAGATTTTGTCAACGCGATAGCGTCACAATTGTGCAAGATGCAGTCATGAAACTTTAGTAGTGAGTAGTTGAGATCAAAATGAAGGCACAGTTTGGAGATGGGTGGCTTCCTAACAGAAGGATATCTGATGCTAATAATACCATAAAAGCAACTAATATGTAACAATAAGCCACTAATAGTGCCAGCGTCTGCTTCAACTAAATTAAATGGCTCATGTCTGTTTACAACAAGACAACTTCAAAGTTGAAAAATGTCCCATATGCATACTGAATCAATTGTCAGTGTCCCAAGATGACTGCATATGAGTTATATTTCAACCAGCCACAACAGACACGACATGCTGTTGACATAAGACCATGAAGGTCTTGCAGACATGTATTGTGTTCTTGACAGAATGGATGACAAAAGCCATCCTGCTGACAGATGTACGGCATGACGCCATCTGAGTATTGAAGACTCATGTGGCCGACAGATGTGCCATGTTATTCCTATTAAGTTGATAATTTAATTTTCATTACAATTTATGCAATAGCTGTTATTGTCTGATTCTTTCTAAGGAAAAGAAAAGATTACTGGTTATGTTTTGCATGTCCTCTTTTACATTTGCACAGTCACGCTTTGGTGAATGAAATAATTCCTTAGGAGGAATAAAAGATAATTTCTGTTTTGCCCTTAAACCTAAACAACGCTTAGAAAAGGGAGGTGTGGGATTAAGGCTGCATATTCTGTATAGCACGGAGGTTTATAATCATGGCCCATAGTGGATATCAGGCATAGAGACATAGAGTCCAGGCAAAGACAGAAATAATATGAATTTTGGGCAGCCTCTGTTTAATCAGCACTTCCCAGCAAGCATTTGATGGATGGTGATGTAGAGGAAATGGCCAAGTTCAGCCCGTTGACGTGATATGTAGGTTCAGCATCAACTGAAACATGCACAAAATATACACAACAATATGATGTAGTAAACGTATATTAAAACAGCTTTTGAAATTGTGTGGACCTGATATCCCAAAATGATGCAAGCGGCAGCTACAGTCACAGCTGACATCGCCCCAAGCTTTATTTGGTTGCTAGAGGTAACTAGTGCTACACCAGGCTATACCAGTCTCAGGCTGAATCGAAAAGTAAAGCCGCAGCACTGAAAGTCTTGTATCCTGTTTTCAATCACTGTCTGAAACTGAGTGAGAAGATAGCAATCTTCTGTAATTCTGCAGGTGAAATTGAACACCAAATACCTCCATTTTAGGATCCATGTATACAGACTTCCAACTGGAGAGATAATTTACGTCTGTCCAGAAGTGTGTGTGATTAATGATAACGAGGGCCCTCTGTTAATGCAACATGCACTATCAGGCTTAAACCAGTTCACGTGTTTACTCATCTGCTCTCTTCCTGGCCACGTAGGAGAAAGCTTGGTGGAGAAAGGTAAGACGTGTGCAGGGATCAAACACGGTGTCACCCACTCTGGAAGGAGGGTGAAGGGAGGTCAGGAATCCAGGGTTAAGGCAGAATGCGAGGAATGTGGACAGCAGACCCGAACACTGAAAACCAGCGACCACAGAGAGATAGCATCTAAGGATTTGCAGAGTAATGGCTCAGGGTCAAAGACACAGAATGAGTGATATTGGGAGCGGTTGTGGCTCAGTGGGTAGAGCGAGTCGTTCTTTAACCTCAAGGTCGGCGGTTCGATCCCTTCTGTCCGCTTGTTGAAGTGTTCTTTGACCGAGACACTGAACCCCAAGTTGCTCCATGTGGTGCTTCACAGCAGCCCACTGCCTAAATGCTTAGGATGGGTTAAATGCAGAGGTCAAATTTCATGTTGAAAATGATTAGACATGACATCTCATAACCAAGTAAATGTGAAGAGAAATCTACAGCCATGCTAGCTGCTCTGTGAGGCTGTAGTTCTTTGTTTTTCTGAACTGAATGTCAGCATGGTAAAATGCTTACAGTTACAATGTTGACATGCTGATGTTTAGCAGGTAACATTAAGTTTAACACACCACCATCTTAGGTCAGCACGTTAACATGCTGTTTTCTGCAAAAAACTGGTGAACATAGCGGAGCATTTAGCAGCTTAAGAGACAGATATTTCCTTCAGGAGTAGGTAGAGACCAAAAACAAAAAGAGCAAAAAGAGAGTGAATATTAGGCTTACATTCTTAAAAGTGGACACAAACATGACTCCAGATTAATGATAATGTTGCTCTGTAACTGCTGAATATGTAAATAATCAACTGTCTGCTAACAAGTTCCTCATATCAACCGCTGCCTTCAAGTGGCCAAAAATAATAATCCGTTTTTGCAGGTTTGAGTAGTATGAGAGGAACAGAAATGTCATTTTATGGCAATCCATCCAATAGTTGACAAATGTCAACCTCAGGGTGGCGCTAAAGGAAAAGTCAGGGGATCACCCAAATCATTGGGATTCATCAACTGGGGACCATGAATGTCTGCACCAAATTTTATGGTTTTCCATATTGTCCATTAAGCAGACAAGTAGAAGGTGGATATTTCACAGAATAAGTGAAGACTTTGACCTACTGATGGTGCTAGATAAAAAGGATCACCAAAATAATTAGGATTTATGTCCTGGAGACCATAAAACTCTGTACTAAATTTCTGGCTATCTATCCAACAGTTGTTGATTTATTTCAGTCTGGATGAAATTGGTAGACAGACTGGCAGACCGACAGTGCTATCCCATAGAGCCACGTTGCTAGCGTGGCTAAAAATGAAATTTTATAACCATTCTCTGTATAGAAGTAGTTATACAACATACATGATTGCATGCTTCATGGATAGACAGTCAGCTGGTAGGCTATCCAGTGTATTTTTGCCTCCTTGTCCTGAAAATGAGGACCAATACCCATCCTTGCAAATTTGGCTTTCAACTTTTGAATTTAGCAAGATCTCTACTTTATTCACAGAAACCAAAATATATGCTGGGACACAGCTGTTCTATTTCAGCTCATAGATCCCATAATCACAATTTTACTAAAAAGAGTCTCTGTTTGCCATCCTGCTTGATGTTTAGTCTCTCCACGTCACCCCAATCCACCGATCCAGCCAGACTGCCCTCTCAAGACAGCTAATTATGTCTCTAATGCACGGGCACATCCCTGAGCTCGACTGGACCACATGGAGAATGGAGACACACAGCTGCACTACAGCAGCAGTCTTCCACTTTTTCTTTAGGAGGAATGTATCCGGGGACATTATAGATCCTTTGAAGTTGGTTTCACTGATAGATAGCTTAACAGCAGTCGCTGTATACATGTAACAGTTCTGATTATTGCTGATGAAGCTGCAGCTGTTGGGCTCTGGCTGAGAACTTTCCATATAAGACAACAATTATTATAATCTTGTTTTATCTCCAGTGCCATTACCAAAAAACACCTCCCCTAAACACTCTTCAGAGTTGTCAACTCCTAAAAACAGTCAAAATTACAGCATTACGCAGCAGTTCCCATCCCTTCAAATCATTGGGGACACTGACTGCTTTCATGTTAATCTTGTATCAAACAAGAAAGATTTCTGTAATAAAATAAAGTTAAAGAAGAACTCCACATTGCTCTGACATAATCCGAGCAGGCCACATAATATACCCCGCTGAGAGTGCATTGGCTTTGGTAACAAAAGACAGCACATACGGAGACCATTCACATCTCTAAGTGATTCCAGCCGCAGCAGGTCAAACCATCAATTCACTGTCAATGGTGCTTCAGCAATCCTCTTTTCTCCTATACCGTATGTGATGATTTCTTGCTTTAGGCTTTCAGCCTTACTGTTAAGCCTCAAATAGTCTTATACCTTAGCTTTCCTTTTCATATACCTTTTTACTGCAGCGACTTAGTGTCATCCACAATCCACAAAGTTTAACACGCTGTGGATTGTGGATGTTAAAGTAATATGGCGAAGTTCGCAGTGCACAAGGTAAAAGCCTAAGGGCCATTTAAGCACAGTCCTATCATTCTAATGTGGGGAGGACGTAAGAATCTGACATTAAGAGTCCCACTAGTTCCCATGTCTCGACTGCTAGTCTCCACCAGCTCTCATGGCTGGCTGCAATTCTTTAATTATAGAAGGCCTGTCTCAAAGGGGGGGCAAGGTGTCTTCAAGACCAGAGTGGTGAAACCATTCATTCAGCCACTAATATGTGTTATTAATTCAATAACATTTGTAAACGGTGGTGGTATGTAACTAAGGACATTTACTCAATTACTGTAATTAAGTACAAAAAACATACTTTCAGAGGGAAATATTGTAATTTTTTTTTCTCCACTTTATATAGTTTTCACTATTATTTAGTATCTCGAACCAAATTTGTTGTATACTGGACCAGTAGTTCCCATGAAGATTATTTTAAACTGGCTTAATTTTTATCATTGGAATTGCTTTTGTGATAATTGAAAACTTACAGAATGGAGAGCAAACAGTTAAAGGGACTGTTTGTAAGAATCAGAAATGCTTGTTAACAGCGACACCTGTGGCTGTTAAGTCAACGAAAGTCAGCGTCGGGCTCGTGCTTGTGCTCGCTCTACATAGACATGAACGAGCATCGCTCAAAACAGTGAGGCGACACACGTCAGCTAAAACCACAATATCACTATATTTCACCTGCTTGGCAGTAATGTTAGCTGACCAGACGAAGGTCTCTCCATGAATCAATGCTGATCCTACTGTTGGCTTTTCCTGCTTCAGCCTCCCGACCGCGGTCGGAGGGAGACACCGGCACCTGGTCGGAGACGATAACGTTTCTCTCCGCGGAGCCCCGTCACTTCACAAGACACGGGAAACCTCTGTTGGTCTGGAGGAGCTGCAGCAGTTATTTCTGCACAAACGTCCACTGTACATTCACTAGATATTCTCAGAGCTAAACTAACTCTTCTGCAGTATGTAGTGTGCGTGCATGCACGTAAGAGTGGAGTGAAATAGCGAGAACGCACGCGGTGTGTGACTGAAGGCAGGCAGGCAGGCAGAGGAGCAGAGACTCCGGCCCTGGAGACCAAAGCTACGGTCCCCTGCGCGTACCATGACCGCGGCCAACACTGTTTAACAGACGGGCTTCACTAGATATAACTTTGCGGTTTTGGTGCTTCCATGTAGTTTGTGTTGGAGTCTGAGTCTGAACAGCGTAGCCACACGCGAGCGCGCATGGGAAACCGACCCGGGTGATTTATACGTGTAAGAAGGTACAAACAGTCCCTTTAAGACATTATAATTTACTGGTTATCAGTTACTTTCATAATTTTATATTTTACCCAGCAGCATCAGTATCAGTCAGACCAGCTGACCAATCAGGTGTAAGATTCAAGATGCAATCAAGCATCAATGAAGTGCAGCTGCCTGTGTGACAGGAGGGCTTGATATGGTGCAGTACTTCAAAGATAAACCAAAAGAAACCACGGGTACGAGAGAAAAGTGAAATACTGTGTAAGTTCCTCCGTAAGCTACCTCTATTTGCACTGTATTGTTTTCCAGCAATGAAATATGTAATGTAATTTTTTCTGTATGGCTAAACTTGCTGGTATAACATTAGCTAACTGCTAACAGCTAGCTAGCTAACCTACTGTAATTACTGTTGTAAAGCTAACTGTCATAGCCATTGTTTGGTTATGTAGCCTACTGTAATGGCCAACTAGCTTAGCTAGCTATATATTGTTTTATCACACCAGTTTGCTCCAGTTGGACACAAATGACATAAAAATGAGCTAAAATTGTAAAATGAGTGCTGTCTATTTGGGTGATGATTTGTGGTAGTAGCTAACGTTAGCTACTAGCTTCATGTTTCAGGGACTAATTTGATTCGGTAGTAATAATACTAAACTATACTGGAGCTTTAAAACTAACAAATTATGTGGGTCTCTAATACCTGGCATTTTGACTTGTCACAGAAGGAAAAACACAGGTGTAGCTAATGAACAATGGCTCCATTAGGGATGTTAGTAAGCTAGCTCTACAGGTAAGCTAGCATGCACAGTAGACCTTTTCCATGTGAGACATTTTTGGCTCGTTAAAGGGACTGTTTGTAAGAATCAGAAATGCTTGTTAACAGCGACACCTGTGGCCGTTAAGTCAACGAAAATCAGCGTCGGGCTCGCGCTTGCTCGCTCTACATAGACATGAACGAACATCGTTCAAAACAGTGAGGCGACACACGTCAGCTAAAACCACAATATAACTATATTTCACCTGCTTCGCAGTAATGTTAGCTGACCAGATGAAGGTCTCTCCATGAATCAATGCTGATCCTAGTGTTGGCTTTTCCTGCTCAGCCTCCCGACCGCGGCGGGAGGGAGACACTGGCACCCGGTCGGAGACGATAACGAGCCCTTTCACTTCACAAGACACGGGAAACTTCTGTTGGTCTGGAGGAGCTGAGGCAGTTATTTCTGCACAAACGTCCACTGTACATTCACTAGATATTCTCAGAGCTACGAAGTCTTCTGCAGTGTTTAGTGTGCGCGCATGCACGTGAGGTGGAGCGAGGTGACCGAAGCTACGGTCTCCCCCGCGTACTACGACCGCGGCCAACACTGTTTTGCAAGAAGGGCTTCAATAGATGTAACTTTGCGGTTTTGGTGCTTCCGTGTAGTTTGTATTGAGTCTGAGTCTGAACAGCATAGCCACACGCGAGCGCGCATATGCATCGTTCAAAACAGTGAGGCGACACACGTCAGCTAAAACCACAATATCACTCTATATTTCACCTGCTTGGCAGTAATGTTAGCTGACCAGACGAAGGTCTCTCTATGAATCAATGCTGATCCTAGTGTTGGCTTTTCCTGCTTCAGCCTCCCGACCGCGGTCGGAGGGAACAGGGGAGACACCGGCACCTGGTCGGAGACGATAACGTTTCTCGCTGCAGAGCCCCGTCACTTCACAAGACATGGGAAACCTCTGTTGGTCTGGAGGAGCTGCAGCAGTTATTTCTGCACAACCGTCCACTGTACATTCACTAGACATTCTCAGAGCTAAACTAAATCTTCGGCAGTGTGTAGTGTGCGCGCATGAACTTGAGGTGGAGCGAGAACGAGCGCGGTGTGTGAGTGAAGGCAAGCAGGCAGCGGAGCAGAGGAGCAGAGTACATCAGAGACAATATTACAAAATATTGGATTTATAATGTTATAATCAAATTATATTAGTACACCTGCTAGGCTAATGGGTAAGGTGAACACAGCTGAAATATTTTGTCTAATCAGCAAAAGGTTTGCACTGAACTCCCCCTCCCTCTCCATTCTTCCGACATGCTTTTTCGCAGCATACCTGAACACCAAGGGTCGGCACTGGAAGCTCGCCTTGGGGGGCTCTGTTGGATAATCTGTTAGAGCCTGTCAGAGTAAAAGATGGCACAAGCAGCACAGAACAGGCAGCTCTGGCTGGAGGTGAGTGCTACATGACTCGTCTTGAGCTATGTTGTGACCTTTTCAACAAACTCCCTCAGTGGTCAAAGGTCAAGCAGAGCAGCTGCTCACTCTATCCTTTTTCAATCAGTCCCCTGACAGCGAGTTAATGAATTTGCTGGCCAAAACCAGAACTGATTACACGATCAAATATCAAATTTTCTTGCAGTTTGTGAACCAAGGTGGTCAAAACTGAGAAGATAATTGCAACTCACAACCATCAAATTAGCTTGTGAGTTTTCCTGTAAGTAAATACGGTCAGCTAGGCAAAGACGTCATTAAGTTCAATAGAGAATGCATTAAAGTATTTTTCTCTAAGTTGTAAACAATTGAAGTTACTTATATTTTTAGCCATGCTAACAGCACCACCACTTAAGTCCAGAATAAAATATCTCCAAAACATCATGAGGCTGACATTTTGGGGATTTGAAGGAAATATCAACAACTAGGGCATGGATTAGGTACACACATTCATGTCTCCGGATCAATTGTAATAACTTTGGTGATCCCTTGACTTCTCATCCAGCGCCAACATTTTAGTTTGTCCATCACTTTGGTTTATGACCAAATACCTGCAAAACTAATGACATTCCCACCAGCCTCAGCTGTACTTTGTGTTTAGTGCTAATTAGCAAATGTTAGTATGCTAACACACTAAACTAAAATGGTTAACATAGTAATACCTGCTCACCATCAGCATGTTAGCATCGTGATTTTGAGCATGTTAGCATGCTGATGTTGGCATGCAGCTAGCATGGCTGTAGGCTCTTAGCCTCATTAGTCTTATCATACATATGACATATGTCCATATAATTAATATAATATTTTACAAAACACTAAAGATAACCAGAAAACCATGACATTTTACTGGTATTTATTTGTTATTACATTTTTGACACGTACATAGGCCTACATAGTGCTTAAATGTCGTATTCAGTAGAAGGACAGACACTGATCTGTTCCTTGTGTCACTTTTGGAAAATCCTGGGGAAATGTTGAGTTTTCTGGTGTGAGTTATGGATAAGTATGCCTCAGTGTTATGAGATTTCCTGAAATAAGCTTTAACTCTGAAACACAGATCATAATATCAACGCTCGTAATGTAGGAATACTGCATGTAAGAATAAGATAATAAGAGGTGAGGTAACTGTTTTGGTTTTAAGGTTAACAAAGTAGATGTGGAAATCAATTTAAATGCAAAACATTTTTCAATTGCTCAGATAGTTTGTTTTAAAATGAGATTCCTGCACACTGTTCATGCATTCAAGCACTATAGCATAGTCATCTACTAGCCTCTTTTTCCAAAGTATGTTGTAGGTGTTAATAGTGATTAATCTAAAAAAATAGTCAAACCAATGACTTTTTTTCCTATCTTCCAGGCATCCTCTGCTTACAAGTCATGACTGTGTGGTATAAGCACCAACTTGCAGAAGCATGTAACCTGCTTGACATACAGTAGGTGATCCATCACAGTAAATACTCTTGTCACTTTTACTCTTTGTCAGAAATCTGTCATCACTGCATGGAAACGTTTGGTGTGTTTAAGTGCTTCTGGGACATCCCAGACTCTAGAATCAGCTGCAAAACAACAACTTTTTTCATTGAACATTGCATTTTTACATTTGCCCACCTAAATGTAACAGGGCATAATACATGTTATTGATTGCACCTGTGTTTACCCTGCAAGGACATGTCAAAATGGCTGCTGTGAAAAGGACATATTCTTCTCAGTTTTCTAACAACATGCATTTATTGCATTTTGCAATGCCAGAAAAGTATTTTAATATATAAAATTATTAGTTATTATAATATCAGTCAGGACCCTTTATTACATTATTGGTCAAGTTATTACATTAGTGGGTTTTATTACATTTTCGATCAGGTTAAGAGCAAATTTTATCACACTTTTAGGCATTATTTCATTTTCAGGAAATTGTTACATGGGTGCTACAAGTCATAAAGAGCTGTGTGGTGAAAGTGACTCAGCACAATGAATCAGCATGACCATATATGGGCTGAAAAAGCAAAAATGACTGGAGGGGTCATGTAAGGGTACAGTAACAAGTGAGATAATTAAAAAAAGCTTTGTATTGCTCATATGCTCCCTTTCAATCAAAAGATTTATGGCAGTAACAGATAGACAGACTTGCATCGAACACGCATCCAAACTCCACCACATCAAATGCCTACAGTAGCACACACACCCTGTCATTTTGTAATATGAATAGAGACGTACAGTATACCTCCTACTATGCATCACTCAGCAAACCCTGCCCTATAGGCTTCCATTTAGAGGCCACAGTACTTCAGTGCCGCCCCTGTGGGTGCACCCTGCATGCTGTTACAGGGCAGTTCTCAACAACTCAGCTACAGGGTGGGAGGGAGACACAGAGACATATGAAAAGGAGCTCTGTGACTGAGGCTTAACTTCCACTGCCCACAGAGCAACCCAGGAAATGTGAGAAAGAAGATTTTAGTCAAGAAGAGCAAACCTCTGCTCTATATTGGTAACATATGTGCTGCTGAGGCACATTTTGAGTGTTTAATAACTGCATTATAACAACATTCAATGTATAGAAATATAGCAAATTATAGGTTACATGCTGTATTTGTCACTTGGCCTCGCATTGAATGTGGTAGGGTGGTTACATAAGTGTGCATTTTAGGGGGTTAAAGTGAGAGTAACACTTATTTTTGATACATGCAAAGCTGTATACAGCTGGATGGTAATTTTAGAGGATGTAGTTTGTGGTGCTGGTGAACTGTATTGCATTACACATAGAGGTGTTTCTAATATTCAGCCTACTCTCATTTATATAAATGGGGTGATAAAAGAATAGAAACACCTGTCAGTATAACGCAACATGACCATACAGTTGAATCAACACCTCTCTAAATCAGTTTCAACAAAAACTGAACATTATAACCATCATGAAGGTAGGATTTATTAATGATTGCAGTGCGTGTCTGGGATTTAGTTTTAATCCAAGTCTCAGTGTTCGTGTTGCAGCCATTATAGAATCTGACAACTGACAGTTTGTAACTGCAGAGTTTACTGCTGTTTCTTGTTTTTCTCAAATGTGAGTATATGTAGTTCCATAGCTATTCCCTGCTGCTGTTGTGAACACTTAAGGCCGGTTTCTGGTTGAGTCATAAACCTGCCTGTGCAGGAGTCGTCATAGATGGCTCCCTCACTGACTTATCAAAAGATTTGTTGCCTTGCAAATGTGCTGGACCACCAATACACGTGCACACATACGCACGCAGACCTAGAGCTGGTTGAGGCCACCCACCCACCCTCACTTCACAGTAGCCCCTCTATCTCTCCCCATTCAGCCAGGGTGATGCTCCCTGCTTTCTTCACCTCTGTAGCAGTCAACACCCACCATCTGGCCACCTAATCTCATTTTGCCATGACCTTACCTAAACTTCTCTTCTGCACCCAACTGTAACACATCAGTTTTACAACAGATTATATTCACAGTGTGGACCTCTAACTTTCACCTTGCCACCTGTAATAAGGATGGCGCAACAGAGGGTGTACAGTTTATATATATGTATATACAAAATATATCTGCCGTCTGTTTTTTAACAACCGCAGCCTCACATCAGCCTCACCTCACATACCAAGGTCATGCAACTCTCCTAACTCTACATTTTCATCCCGAGGGCTCACTTGAGATCCGCCCCGGCCAGGTGGTGCGAACATACAGCTCTACCTTCAGCTTTTCGTGATTGGCTGATAGTAGAGCTACGCTGTAGGTGATAAATTGTTCCATTAAGGGAGGGAAATTGGTGTAGCACTCAAACCGTGGATGAAACTATCAAATAGTTATTGTGCTGTCCTCCACAGCAATTTTGAGAACTTTCAAAGGCTCCATCAACTTCACATCAACTAAAATTTTATGTTACGGCTGAAAATTGCCATGTAAGAAATATTTTACTGGGGCGGACTGAAGTTTATGAGCACAAAGTGGAGAGTAATTCTTTAAATGAGGTTGAAGGCCAAAAAAATCTTAAAACAAATGACACAATGTAGATTGATTTTTGTCCTGTTTTCTAAGACAAGCTTACCATAGATATGGATGCCAACTATTATTATTCCAACATGTGGCATACTGTGCCTCATACGGCATAAATAAATAAAACAGTAATTATCTAGTTATCTCACATAGGAACAGAACAGCAGCCTGGAAATTACACTTTTATCGGCTGAAGCCATCAGTTTAGATGCCTCTCAGCTACAATGTGCTCAGCCGGAGTGACATTCCTGACTTTCTGAGACATATAAAGGGTTTGTTGCATGTCTGGCTGCAAGATTGCTGCTTCCTTTCTCTCATGTGCTGTAGAATCAGGCTGCTTCCCATTACGAACATGTGTAGCCCAGGCCAGACTGACTTCAGCTCACAATATAGTTTTTTTTCCTCAGCCTGACTGGGACAGACCGCTGGGTTTTAATCAGTGTGAACAACAGAAACGTGCTTGGAGTAGCTTTAAATCCAAATTTTTTTTAGCACAGCCATCACAATTATACGAGTAAATCACAAAAATACAATAAATCATACATTGATTTAAATTTGATCGATGACTCCAAAATGTCTCCTTTTCTGGTGATTAAGGACACATGCAACCAAAAAAATTTGGTGACAATTACTAAATAATACTAACTGATATTAAGAATGTATTAGATAGTATCTAAATGTTTGTAGCAGAATTATAAAATCAAAGAAAATAACAGCTGAAACAAAACCATAATATGATCTTTATCCACAAATTGCAGTACAATAAATGACTGTTGTATGACGCGTAACACACAAATGGAAATGGCTCTGTAAATTAGGAATGACATTGCAAATGGGTTAGATTTCGTCACTTTGTATCAGGTTTGCAGCTGATGCATAGGTCTGCTCATGTCATATTTCTGTATGTTTACCAAGAATCTCCATATAGCTGTATATCTTGGGCCTGCATGTGCCCTCCCAAAATGGAGGCAGCATTTAGCCAGATGTTAATTCTGGTGTGCTACATGGTAGACCACATTGAAAATACATGGTTGTCACTGTCAGAGTGCTGTGCATGACAACGACGAGTCATTTAAATGGTAAAATATATCCCAAAAACACCAAAACCCATGGCATAGAAACCTTCAAACAAATGAAGCCCTGGCTTTCCACAGATTACCTCAAATTACCCAAATTCTGGTTAGGCTTCTAATAAAAGCGTTTCAGTCCCATGATGACTAAACTTACCAATTGATACAAGATTATAAAGTGTAGGCCTATTTATTCTCATGAAATACTGTGGTAGCCAAAAATAATGTTAGTGAAGTGAGGGAACTTTTTCTTGCTTGTGTTAGACAGAGGACTAGAGTGAGTGTGGAGAAAGAGCTCTTTATACTCTCCTCTGTGCAGTGTGTAAACAGTGACAGACAGTGGCGGCTGGTTGGCTTGAGTGTGCCTGTGAAAAGTGCTTGTGTTTCGATACCATGTCAGGTAAAACTCATGGCAAGTAAAAGAACTATTCTCATTTTAATTATTAAACTCATTAAACGTGTATAACAGGACATATTTATAAGTAAATATCAGATTTTTAATCCAGTTTTCTGGCACAAAATCCTATGCTTTTTCTAAAAATGTCACTGGCATCCCTATCATGTGTTGTACTGGGGCTTTGCCAAATGGCTACCTGAAATACTCTATCAACAAATAATTGCTGTAGGACCCTGACCCATGATTTGCATTTTTGCCCCTAGTGAATTACTAAACAGCAACAGTGGTGGCTTGCTGAGTTAAATTTTCCTGAGTGGTTGTTTCACTGGTTTTGAGTATGTATTGCAATATGCTAATGCTATTGATTCCACCTCTTGAACACCAACAACACAATATACTTTCCATATATCACAATTGTACTAGTCTAGTTAAATAAATATTATGTCATCCAACCCATTCATTTATTCAGCCTGTTATTAGGTCCATCTTGGTTGATTAATTAACAGTGGAGCATATTGTATGGCTGCTCCAAGGCACTTGGTTTTTATTTTCATTCCTGACCTGGCCATATGACAGTATATATAGACAACATAGAGCAGTGCACTAGTAACTGTCAAAACATTAAGTAAATCTCTCTTAATCCATTTGAGATTTTGCATTCCTCTGTAAAAGTTGCTTTCCTTCAGTTTTCATTCATAAAGAAAGCTACACGCAGTCTGAAACCAGTTATTTTTTGTGAGATGTCTGTTGTATGTAAGAAAATGAATGTTGTAACAAAGGCTAGTGGCTGTAGTAATTGTGACTTGGGTTGTAGGGATTGGTCAAACGTTGGTTTCTTTCAACCATTAGCTAAGAGTTTATTATTTTAATCATGACGATGAACGTCCCTTAACCTTAAATGCTCTGACAAAAAAGAAAATAAATCTGGTATCTGTGGTTGTTGCAAGACTGTAAAAAGCCAGTCCAATTGGACAGCCTACCTGCCTATCTGCCTGCGTGCACGCTGCTCATGCACTCATTACGTCAACATATTTTGTTGTTTAATTTGAGGACTTGTGTGTGACATTGTTTCTATACTAAATCTTACATAGTTTGCGTTTGCACCTACTTTTTTTTTTTCTCATATGGATGTACAGCAAGAGTTAGGACAGAGCAGTCCTTTTCTTTGCTCCATCTCATCCTGGATGGTCCTCCAGCGGTCTGTATATGCCCTAAACTTTCCCTAACATCAGTCATGCCCAGAATACCTCCAAAGGGAGCTGACCATTGGGCATTATCTGTCACATGAGTGTCTCAAACTAATCTCAACTAGCTCTAGATAGCACAATGCTTCCTTGAACAAAGGACAGTGCAGTTGCCATAGCAACAATTTGTAAGCACATGTAGCATTAGTTTAAAACATGAGTTACATATTCTCACATATCTGGGCTTAGAAACGTGCAATTTGGGAATTTTGAGGCTCAAGAAAGTGCGGCAGGAAGGATAAGCACCCTTATCCCAAAAAAATGTCAGCAGTACAATACCAAAACACTGCAGTTCAAAAGTTGATACGCAGCAACTTACTTCTTACTGTTTTCTCACTAATTGTAACTGCTACAATAGTAAGTGAGTAGACTGCATTGTTGGAGAGATTATTCATCACTTGTCTGGTAGCAGTTAGTTGGCTTGGTTATCTGATGGTTGTAGGGCCATCTCATTAGTGGAGACAGTAACAATTTTGGACAAAGGCTGATTGTCATTATAGTCGCAGCTGATAACAATTAAATACGCATGCTGGCAGTAATCGTGGGAGAATATTTGAGACGGACTATATGTTTTAGACGTAGACATTGACATTTTTATAATAATATATTATTACTAATCAACTTTTCAAACCTGATTGATTGCCACAAAGCTGAGGTTCTAAACCTTTAAAATCTTACTTCTAAAATGAAAATAATTTTGTTTATTGAGTCAAAATGTCCACGTGTAGTACATTATTGTGACACTTTGAATTGTCATCAAATTCATACAGCAATCCCTTGTCATGATTATCTATATTATTTATCCATGTAACCCTATCATTTTGCATGCTACTACTGAGGCTGAGACAACTGTTGCTACAGCTACGAGTAGTAACACTATAACTGATGCTACTGCTGATAAAAGTACAGCCCCTACTTTATCTACTCAGCTAACTCAGCAGAATTGGTCTTACACCAAACATATAACAAGCATGAAAGCTTCATAACATTGTATATTATGGTTGTCTACTGCTTGTCACAATGCACCTCTAACAGAGGAATTGTGGTTTATTTGGTGGCGAGTGTACTGGCAGCATTTCTTGAATGAAGGGTGGGATGTGACTTGCTCATCATTGTCCAGATTTTCCGCATCTGACAAGAAATCACACCAGCAAGTTACGTCAAATCATATGGATACCTCGCTATCGCTGAGACTATACCATTTGCTGCAGCATCTTTCAACTGCATCACCCATTGCTGACTGCCTCACAATTACTATTACTGTATCCCTTTTGAAGTCAAAGCAATGCCAAGCACTTCTTCATTCTTTAATTGGTCTGATTTTACTTGGGACTACTTGGACCTCCACAAGAGCCCGTGAAACACACTGGAGCCCACTTTGGGAACGACTGCCCCTGCTCTCTGAACCACGAGATGATGAGATGTAGTATGAAACCTTCTCTGCCAAGACACCAACTCTTCCCAGAGAAATGGCTCTGCTTTTTTGCCACTGGCCATCCAGGAGGAGCATCTGATACTGTTTGGCAGGAAACAGGCTGAGTCTGGCTGGCTGGGGAGGACGAGCTGGCTGACAGACACAGCCTGGTCAGGATCCATGCCCTCACTGGAGTGAGCCAAGAGATACAAGGAGCTGACTGTCTTCTGGACTGACACTCTGTTCCTGAAAAGCCATTATATGAGGAACCCTGGAATCCTTCATCCCCCTGCAATCGCTCTTTATAGGGTTGTCCAAAAGTGTGTTTGGGTCATCTTGCCTTATTGTGTCTTGTTTCAGGATATTCACACAGTCATTTGCACAGAACTCTTGAAACGGGGGAAACCACTGGGAACAAGTGGAGTTATCTCACACTGTTGGCAAATGATTGCATTTGTTCTCAGTGCAGGTAGTGACCCTGTACACCTATTCAATGAGAAGGAAACTCTCTTATATTTATTTAAATAAGAAATGAATTCACAACATAGTGGAAGTCAAAAAGGGAATAATAAAATTAGTAAATAAAATAAAATGTGTGTATATACATTTTTAATGTTTTTATAAAAACTGCATTCAGGGAGGATCCACAATTTTACACGTTATTGATATTACCCCGGTTCATAGTGCATAGATGGGTGACAAACTAAAGGAAAAACCAACATGAAGTGTCTAGAGTTTTCGATCACCACGAGTCACTGGAACAGCTTCAATGCACCATGACATGGATGCTCCAAGTCTGAATCTCAACTAGAGGGATGTAAACCATTCTTCCAAAATATAGTCCCTCAGTTGGTGTTTTGATGATATTGGTGGAAAGTACTGTCTTATGTTTGTCCAAAATCCGCCATAGTTGTTCAACTAGATTGAGATCTGGGGCCAGGCACATTAAACTACTTCACCACTAAAACTGTGTTCACACAAAGACAGAAATATGCAAACGCATTCTTTTTGTCAGTTTTATGAAGCCACGCTGATTAAGTTTTATGGAACTCGAGCCTCATTACCACTCCCACAGTTTCCCATAAATTAATGTAGAAACGCCTTTTAACAACAGTTTGCATATCCATACTTGTGCCGGCTCCACCACTCATTATACCTGTGGTTAGACCTGTCAATGACAAGAAGGGACAAGAAGAAGCGCAATTTCACCGATTGTTTTGCACCATTTGCGCTTTATGTCCTTTTATAATCCAACAGCATCAGAATTGTTGTCATTACACACGGCTATGGCTATTTATGGCGCCCATAACACTCATTTTATCACATGTAGCCTAACTTTACCATCATCGCGGAACCGCGCAATATCTCAATCATCATTATAAAACGTCTGAAAGATTGTAGAGCTCATATTGCAACAGACTTTACAAAGTGCTTCACAAAGCAGGACAGAATTAAAAGATTAACAGATAAATAATGGCTCGAATGAGAAAAGAAATCCATCATTCATAGATCATTTAAAATCAAGACTGTAGCCTGCAAAAATAATAACATAATCAGTGAAACTGAAAAAATCAACCTAAACAAACAATGTTTTACCATAAGGTTCTCTCACCTTATATTCACTTGTAGAAAACTGTGTATGCCTATAGTCTGAAGTATGCGTGAGGGCGGATATTCTCACCGCACATTCTTCTTATAAATACCAGTTTATGTATGGTCAGTATAATGTATATGCATGGTTTGTGTGCTTCCATATCCTTTATCCATCTGGCCCCTGGTGAAAGTGAAGGCCATATTGGCATCATGTTAAAAACATTCAGTGATCCCTCATGCCCTGAATGGAAGCATCTGCATTGTTTCTGATTCATTCAGGTGTTTACACCCATGAGACCCTGCATTATCAAAATTGTCCTTTCCCTGTTTTTTTTCTTATTTCGGTGCAATTTATATCTATAACTAACATTTGCATTAGTGTTTGGAATAGTGACATACTGTATATCCACTAATTCCCAACCACCTGGATTATAGCTGATCCAGTGTTTGCGCAGTGATACACCACTGAGCTGCACTGAATTCCTCACTCACACCACACTAATGCCAAGCTCATTAAGCTCAGCATTACGTTTTGGATTTTATATGATCATGGCATGTTTGTTCCTATATTTAGCCTATGTGTGGTTGTGATTTTCTATATTTGTGGTATATATGGCTACTATTTAGAATTTCAAGGTTGTTTTTTATGAATTGATTCAAGTTTATGATACTGCCAAGAGTGATTTGTGGAAGAGTAAGCTAAAACAGTTCCTCATTTTACTCACTAAATACTGTATTTATGCTGCAAATTAAGCTCAGCATTACGTTTTGGATTTTATATGATCATGGCATGTTTGTTCCTATATTTAGCCTATGTGTGGTTGTGATTTTCTATATTTGTGATATATATGGCTACTATTTAGAATTGCAAGGTTAAAATGTTTTTTATGAATTGACTGTCAAGAGTTATTTGTGGAAGAGTAGGCTAAAACAGCTCCTCATTTTACTCACTAAATACTGTATTTATGCTGCAAATAGCAGCAGCTATCTTATCTTATCCGTGCCAGCTCAGATAGTGTAAGATTAGTGGACCTATTATCAGTATTAGAGAAACACCCTGCATGCACAGTTCTGCAATTTCATCACTCCCAGGTCGTCGTTTTCCAACTTTGTCACGGTTTTTATTTTCCTTCTCTCTCCTCAGACCACTCAGGCAGAGACTTAGCTGATGGGTGGACCCGAAGGAGGATTTCCAGCCCCGTGATTTGCTAATCGGTTGCTGGCTCCCTTGTCATTTCCCTGTAATCGTGGCTCCGGTTTGTGCAGCTCGCCCAGCCCTCCTGTCCGCGGACGCACCAAGTGAAGCCTACCTACTCCACTCTGTGTGCGCTCTGGTTAAAGCCCGACTACCTTCACTGTGAAGGCTGGGCTCAGGACAGGAGGATCACCGGGGGCCTCGGTGTGGCTGACAGAGAAGAGGCAGAAAAAAAACTTCTCACTTATGGCTTTCTTCTAGGACATTTTTCCATCGTCATTTTGTGGATTGTGGAAGGGACGTCATTTAAAAAAAATCACCTGAAGTCGCTCAAAAGTTTTATCCAAATTGTGCGCCATGGAGATGCAAAGGTGGTCCACAAGGTGGAAAACGAAAAGGTGGTTTATGGATTCCACTGTAAGCGCATTCATCACTTTAACCCTGGTTCTACAGGCGACCCATGTCACAGCAGGTAAGATTATTAGGATCTCTAATGAACTTTATCTGGCTCCGGAGAGCTGGGAAAACTCAGTAACTGATGATGGAGATTTGGGGATTATCAGATTTACCTGGACGTTTGCGTCGTAGTCACTTGTACATTTTGTTTTTTCATCATTCCACAACCACAGTAGTTACATTAAAGCCCCATCTACCTGTGTGATTGAGCCACCAAACTATAAAAAGCTTATACAGTAAAACCTGCTGACTACTGTAGTGAAGTTAAACCCTGACAGGTAATTTATAAAGTACATGCTGTCAGGAGGGCAGCTGCTTGAGGTGCACATATTTTTGTTGGCCAAAACACCATATTATTCATTATCACACATTTTTTACCTTGGGTTACTTTTACGCATGAATGGAAAGCGTCCGCTCAGAAGATGAAACACCTCGCCCAATTAAATTCATCCTAAGCCGCTGGTATGTGCGTCTAGAGAGATCAGGAAAAAACAGAGCAGCGTTCACTGCTTTTTTAAGATTCACTTGGGCTGAAAGAAAGAAAGAAAGCTCTTTGTTTGAACTGTGGTCCGCTGGGTGGATGTGGACACGGTTAGCAGGGTGGATTTCCTCAGCCAGAGGACACTGGACAGACCCTGGACTTTTTTATTACATGCTTCTTTCAATGCCTCATATTGACATGTGATCTTGTATTTCATTTCAGACTGGTGGGATATTGAGTTGTGTGATGGTGTGGAGTGCTTTGTGTTTTATGTTGACATGATTGTACTCTTCTTGATTGAATTCAGGGGATGTAATCCTACCATGAGAAGAAGAGGATAGACTACCCAGGATAGATGGTTGATTGAAGGTTATGAGGAGGTTCTGTCAGGGTGCAGCATTAGTGTGATGATGAATAGGTAGTAGTGAAGTGCACTTTTACCAAGGCCTCAGTGGATCTCATAGCTGTCAGTGCAGAGTGCAAAGCCCCTCTGGGTCTGCAGGGGGCCAAGTGGTCAGACAGGTTCACCCTATCTCCACACTGCCCTGGTCCACACTGAAGCCCAAAAGCTGGCTTGTGCAACCCCCCCGCCCGGTGCCCAGATCTTCCCCTCAACTTTGCACTTAGATGTTTCTGTCGGCTGCGGGACAAGGCTGTGTTGTTGTATGAGCGGTGGGAATGCTTCCCCTCTAAGTACTGAGCAGTTATTTGATGATGGTCCTTGTTGCACTTCCCTATGATTTCAGAGCCTTCAAAGAGCAGGCCTTCATATGGGCCTATGCCTGCAGCCATAATGGCCACAAGTCACAGGGTTCAGGATTTACACAGGCCGCACACCTTGGCCTATAGACAACTCTGTAAGGAGTTATTTTTGACATAGGAAACTTAGTTTATCTCCATAATGACAAATTTTCCAGAATGAGCTTAAATAGCTTATGGGATCTGAAAAGGTTTCATAAGCACATGGGTGGTCAGATGTCTCAACCTTTTAACCAAATAATTAGTAAAGTTAAAGCAAATGTAGTCAATGCAGTGTCGTTGCTATTTTAATTTATACTGCACAAATCAATGTTGCTTTTTATTAATTTATCGACTTCACATTTCCTCGTTTTACAGTGATTTCTTTCCTGCTAGGATTCCAACCTGCTAGTTCAGAAGATACTGGACTGTAATACTGTTACTTCAGATTGGAAATCTCACATTTCCAAACACATCAACTCCTGCCTCTTTTTTTTAATCTTTTTTTTTAATCTTAAGCATTCAGCTGCAGGCCCTGTGTTCCGGGGTCTCAGTCAGTCAAAGCTGTTTCTGCAGGGTGCCCTCTTCATCTAGCAGTGTACAGACACGTTTTCTCAGCCCCCGGGGCGCAGGCATGTGCATTCCAGCAGACAAAGCTAGCGTTTTCAGAGTCCTCTCCCTAATGTACTCAACCCAGGAACATCAGGTACTCTGCTCCTTGTCATGTGTAGCTGTCACATATTGATAGTCATTGCTGAATCATTTGGACACAAGCAAAGCCACTGCTTGAAATTGTGTTATAACTAAAAAAAATCAAGCTCAAATTTTGAAATGGGGATAATGACAAGAGATCTGTCTTTCTTTAACATAACCTATTTGGATTTAGAAAAACACTATTTAATAACATGTTCTAATATTCATATGGAATCATGCTGCATTAACAAGGAGTTAATGAGAGGAAAAGCAAGGGGGGAAAAATGCTTTGAAATACTGGTTAGGTCCCAGTGAAGTTTCTTTGGTATGACAGCAGCATAAAGCTGTCTTGTTTTAGCCGGCAGCATGGTGGAAGTTAAAGGAAGGAGAGAGGGAGAGTGGGAGAGAGAGAGAGAGGGGGGGGGGGACATATAGAGAGACATTCTGGCTGAAGATATTATTAGAGTCTCAGGGAGCTGCAGGTGAAAAGGTCCTCCTCCGTTTATTAGCCAATTTCACCTTTCTGTAAAGATCTGAAAATGACATAAATGGAGGTGGATTTATGATATCAGTTTGCTCAAGTGTTACATACTATATGTGATAAAAGATGAGCTGAGACAGACATTTTTTGGCCTCTGTCCTAAAACAGGTGGTATGTTATCTCTTGGAACACAATGTTTACATCGATGTACACTTGTGAACATGATGGAGATGATATCAAATTAGTTGATTTATGTCTTATGGTAATGTGTCACACTGCTCCTCCCTTACTTGCCTCTGCAATTTGCATAATGATGTTCAGATGATACTGAGCAATAGAGGCTGGCTATTCTGAATTTAGGGTTGTCTAGATTTCTCTCTCTACTCCAGACTAAGGAGGGTCCATCCCTTCATGCCACCTGAGTCCTGCTGGTAGCTATATGGCCTGTTTGCTCAGCCCCGAGGGCAACCTCACACCAGCTCATCAGATGCACTCTTTTAAAACCTGTGCACACTCATTTGGCCGCCTTAATGGATTGGCCAGTATTGACGTTTTCTCAGCACCTGTGTGTGAGGGTCGTAGCCTGGCCAAATAGCCACATCTGGAACATATGAGTCCTGGGGTTTGAACTGAAAGCAACTCTGCAGGAACTCACAATGAGGTCCTCAGTTCACTCTCCAAAGTAAGTAGCTGGTTCATCCTCACAAGCTGCAAAAAGGTCAAGTTGTCCTTAGTGATGGCATTCCTACGGAGTAACAGTTTGCTGATTTTGCGCTCAACTTCACATTTTCTTTGATGTTTTTACACGATTTTGCCGGTATTTGTTTCCTCTATGTCCTGTGTTGAAATAGGAGTGAGTTGGATTTTGGATTGACGCTGAGGAAGCTCTTTTATTCTTACTGAGCTCAATCATCCCACACAAATTTCCCTTAGAGAGACGAGCAATTTCTGCCTTCACGTTCAGATTCAGATTGCTTTTGATAGTATACAAGTGGACGGTGTTTGTGAAATGGCTTGCTGGTGGAGTTCTTCAGAGTTATGTTTTCATTCAGCGTCTGCTTTATTGGACTGCTTAGTTTTGTACTATGGATTGAAGTAGGCCGTCTCTTTTTGGCTTCATCGTGATTTGCATCTGGTCCATCACAGGCGTTGTATAAGGTGCTAGAAGATAAGGAGACCAGATGTAGGCCAGGCCCTTTATGTGAATACTTTCAGTATGATAAAGTGACAGAAAACTGATTAATTCAGTCAGTGTGTTCTGTTGCATGCCTTCCATAAAAATAAAATCCTTGCGTGGGACAAACTCACAGCAATGGGAGGCTTTCTGTCAACTGGGTCTGAATAGTGTGCTCAAATAGCAGTGTAATCAGTACTATATGGTGATCTTGTACAAATCATCTGCACGAGCAGTATTCAATAGGAATAGGTTCATGTTGAAACGACATGCTTTTCTGAAACAGCCTCTTAATTTGCTTTTCCCTTGTTGCCACGGATGGAATGTTGACCAGAAAGTGTTGTTGTATCAAGAAGTTAAAGAAACTTTCAGAGTGATCTGACCTCTACATGCCAACCAAAACAGTGGCTTTAGAGCCGTCAGAAAAGGTGCTTGCTGATGCCTTCAGACACCTTGGCATGCTTATTTACCCCACAAAAACAGATTAGTGTTATTCTATTTAACAGTCTTCCATTGTATTGCCTGCTTTAGTGGGATATTGCTATGCTCTGCGGGGTGAAGTGAGTGCCTGTTTTTATTTTAATACACAGGTTTAACTAAGCTTTGGTATAGGGCTTTATTCATAGTGTCCACTTACTATATGTCAATTGAACTCTCTCTCACAATATAGTCTACAACAATAAAATAACATTCACATTGTCAAGTATGGATTGTATTGTTAGACAGTGAGGCCTATAAATAATATGCATAGTAAAACATCTCCCAGCTACAAATGGCCCCCCGTAACAGAATATCCCGCAGCACTTTGGTTTCTTCCTTATCATGTTCACCAGGCTAATGTTTAATACTGAGAGGGTGTTTTGATGAGGAGGCACAATTATAATGCTTTCCCATGGGTCTCTATGGGCACCATCACCACACAGGCTCCTTTATATAAACTGCATCAGATTGAAGAGAATGGAAAACCCAGAGAGCCTCTGGTGGCCCTTATCAAGGTAAACCTATCCAGGTGTTGTAGAACTAGATCTCTGTTGGCACATTGTTCATTATGCTCTTTGGTTGGCCTTGACGGAGACACTTCCTGTCAGATCAGATGAGCCTGCAGAGCCACAGGAAGGCAGCATTTCCTAAATGAACTAATTAGACATGGGTGGTTCAGTGGGGGTATATCGTGTAAATTGTTATTTATGTATTTGTGGATAAGTTAATCATAGATGGGGTATACTGTGTCCATGATACTGTGACAAATGTGTCATATTGAAATTTTGATGACAGAGGGAAACAACTATCGGTACTGTTATGGGATGGTCATGATGAGGGAATCTGTGAATTGTTCCACAGTCTAAATTTGGTTGATCTTCCCTGTCTGTTTTGACCTGAATCATGCAGTGGCTCTTTCACTGCTCTGTATTTACTCACCTGAACCGGACCAGGACACATGTATCAAACATTTTAAAACCTGCTGTATCATATAATCAATATAATATATAATCAAATAGTTTGATACAGTATGCATTTAGGGTGGCTGTGGCTCAGAAGTAGAGCCGGTCGCCCACCAATCGGAAGGTCGGCGGTTCGATCCCCGGCTCCTCCAGTCCACATGTCGAAGTGTCCTTGAGCAAAATACTTAACCCAAATTGCTTCCGAAGGCTTAGCCATCGGTGTGTGAATGAGTATTTAGATAAGATCCTGATGGGCAGGTTGCCACCTTGCATGGCAGCTTCTGCCATCAGTGTAGGAATGGGTGTGTGAATGCTGACATGTAGTGTAAAGCACTTTGAGTGGTTGGAAAACTAGAAAGGCACTATATAAATGCAAGTCCATTTATCATTTAATGTTCACTGTTGTCATCCATCATCTATGTGCTGAACCAATGCCATGACCTAACTGATGTTTTATCTGCTCCCCTGACCTGCAGAGCCAGTGGACGTGCTAAATGTATTAGAATTTCAAAATTACCCCGAAGGAGTGACGAAAACATCAGGACTTTGCACACACCGAAGAGCATCAAAGCCGGACTCAGCTTACAGGGTTGCCAAGCAGATCCAGATCAGTGCCCCCACCACGCAGTTATTCCCTGGTAAGATAATCTTCTCATCCTTTAACCTCTTTTAACTACAATGTGTAAACTGGTAAACTGGTTAGTGTGTTTCAAAGATGTCTTTTGACAGTGGATTCTTCTCTTGATCGTGTCCCAATTGTTATTGTTAAATAAGAGGCAAGGCTGAGCAAAACTTTGTTTCTCGGTCTCCCCAAAAGCCTTTAGAAAAATATCTATACAAACATGCAACGAACATACCATTTGAGGGCGATCTGGATGTAACTGATATCTGTCGCTTTAAATATTTAGATGGTGCATAATTCTGTTGTATTTTTGGAGGCGCAAAAAACACTGTTTAACATTATAGATATGCCTCACACAAAAAACAAAATTAAGTATGTCTTCAGAGTTTATACACTGCCCCTACGAAGGTTAAAATGAAGACATATAAAAGTTTTCATGAAATGGCTCACATCATTATAGTGTTATATATACAGTATATACATCAATGATACAGTGTGATAAAACAAGTTTACTAAAAAAGTAGTTGATTATTGCTTTAGATGAGAAAACTGAAGTTGATGCCTTGTTGCATTGAAGTGAATGGTAGTACCCAACATAATATATAATAGATAGTATAGTTTTTAACTAGTCAGTCATTTGTGTCCTCTTGTAACCTGTGTTTTTACCCCTCCTCTTTTGGACATGCAGGAGGTGTTTTTCCTGAGGACTTCTCCATCCTGACCACAGTGCGTCCCAAGTCAGGCCTCCAGTCCTTCTTGCTGTCCATTTACAACCAGCAGGGAGTCCAGCAGCTGGGCGTGGAAGTGGGACGTTCACCTGTCTTCCTGTATGAAGATCAGACTGGCAAACCAGCGCCGGAGGACTACCCTCTGTTCAATACTCTCAACCTCGCTGACGGAAAGTACGTCAAATCTCAAACATCCACCCACGTAATAACACACTCAAACACACCCTCAGACTCACGGTTGAAGCTGATTCAGGAGGAATGGGTGTTGCAGCATGCGTGGGAGGGGTTGTTTTAGGTGACTGAGGGTCTGGGTTAAAAATGCTAGATGGCGCAAACGGAACATACCAAATGTAATCCAACTGGACTTCAAACTTGTCCTTACCATCCAGGCTGTACCATTTATAGAACAATGACTTGATACAGCATTT
>CAKAKR010034828.1:0-31420 GCA_916700685.1 Adelosebastes latens | reverse complement strand
AAAAACTCTGAAAAAATGTCCGAAAAAAAAGTCTGAAATAAAATATCTGAAAAATGTCCGAAAAAAAAGTCTGAAAAAAAAGATCTAAAAAAATGTCCGAAAAAAAGTCTGAAAAAAAAGATCTGAAAAAAGATCTGAAAAAATGTCCGAAAAAAAAGTCTGATAAAAAAGATCTAAAAAAATGTCCGATAAAAAAGTCTGAAAAAAAAGTCTGAAAAAATGTCCGAACGAAAAGTCTGAAAAAAAGATCTGAAAAATGTCTGAAAAAAAAGTCTGAAAAAATGTCCGAAAAAAAGTCTGAAAAAAAAGTCTGAAAAAATGTCCGAAAAAAAAGTCTGAAAAATGTCCGAAAAAAAAGCCTGAAAAAAAAGTCTGAAAAAAAAGTCTGAAAAATGTTCGAAAAAAAAGCCTGAAAAAAAAGTCTGAAAAAAAAGATCTGAAAAATATCCGAAAGAAAAGTAATTATAATGCAGATGACGTGATGTCAAAAAATATACAATATTTAACCCTTGACACAATTTTAAATGTAAACATTCTAAATGTGTCCCAGTTTATTTCCTGGTTGCAATGTATGTGAATGTCATCAGCTGACAGGAAGTACACATGGACCCAAGCTGTCACCTAGCAACGCAATTCTGTTGCAATTCTGTTGCAATTCCGTTGCAATTCTGTTGCAATTCTGTCAAAATGCTCTAAAAGGGAGCGTTTGAGACAGAGGGGTAAATACAGGCATATTCAGGCTGACAGTATGAGGAAAATAAAGTTTTTTTTTAACATTACAGCATGTAAACATGTTCTAGTAGAAATGCAAAATACAAGTATGAACCTGAAAATGAGCACGATAAGGGACCTTTAAAGGTCAGTCTACATATCGGTATTTCTCTGTCCAGTATACATTGTAACAGTCTCTGTCAGCCTCTAGCAGTGTGTTTCAGAGTCCTGCTCAATCCCTTTGCCCCCATTGTGTTTTCCTGTCATTACATTTTATAGCATGTGTTATCTTCCATCAGTGCAGGTTGAGGATTATCTTGTTCCATCATGGCTGTTCCCTTTACAAGCATTCTTCAGATCAATAAAAACAAATGCCAACACGCAATTAAAAAAAAGGAAGGACAGTGCTGCTGCTGCTAACAACACTGTGTAGGCTACTCCACCAGCATGGCTTTAATACAATCTGCATTTGTAAAGAATGGGACATATTGCATAAAACATTAGGTAACACGTTTACCTTGATAAATATCATGTCAACAATCTACTGCTGTAGCCTCATTTTTACCATACAGACATGAACCTCCTAAATGACCACAAGGACAACCTCCTCAATTACCACAAGAACCACTACAGGGCCCCTAGAACCTCCTCAATGATCACAAGAACCACTACAGGGCCCCTAGAACCTCCTCAATGATCACAAGAACCACTACAGGGCCCCTAGAACCTCCTCGATGACCACAAGAACTACTACAGGGCCCCTAAAACCTCCTCAATGATCACAAGAACCACTACAGGGCCCCTAAAACCTCCTCAATGATCACAAGAACCACTGTAGGGCCCCTAAAACCTTAACCTCAATTACCACAAGAATCACTACAGGGCCCCTAGAACCTCCTCAATGACCAAAAGAACCATTAGAGGGCCACTATAACCTCTTCTATGACCGAAAGAACCACTATAGGGCCCAAGAACTTCCTAAATGATCAGAAGAACCATTAGAGGGCCACTATAACCTCCTCGATGACCACAAGAACCACTACAGGGCCCCTAAAACCTCCTCAATTACCACAATAATCACTAGAGGGCCCCTAGAACCTCCTCAAAGACCACAAGAACCACTACAGGGCCCCTAAAACCTCCTAAATGATCACAAGAACCATTAGAGGGCCACTATAACCTCCTCGATGACCACAAGAACCACTACGGGGCCCATAGAACCTCCTCAATGACCACAAGAACCATTAGAGGGCCACTATAATCTCCTCGATGACCTCAAGAACCACTACAGGGCCCTAGAACCTCCTCAATTACCACAAGAACCACTACAGGGCCCCGAGACCCTCCTCAATGACCACAAGAACCACTACATGGCCCTAGAACCTCCTCAATTACCACAAGAACCACTACAGGGCCCCTACAACCTCATCAATGACCTCTAGAAGCACCACAGGGCCCCTATACTTCCTCAATGACCACTAGAATCACCTGAAGTACCAAAGAACATCCTAAAAGACCTCCAGAACCTCCTCATTGATTAAAACCTACTAAAGAACCAATACAATCACCTAAGTCACCTAATTAATGTATATATTGTGATGTTTTCATTTTGTCTAATGTTGTTTTATTGCACTACTTATATCTACTGTATGTTCTAATGTCTTGTATCGACTTGCCTTCTGTCGCTGCCTGTTGGCCAGGTCGTCAGTGTAAATGAGAATCGGTTCTCAATTGACTTATCTGGTTAAATAAAGGTATAAAAACAAAAGACCCTTACAACCCCCTTGATGACCACTAGAACCCCCTAAAGTACCAAAGCACATCCTAAAAGACCTCGAGAACCTGCTTAATAACCACAAGAAGCACTACAGGACCACTAGAACCTCCTAAAGTGCCACTAAAACCAACTACTGGACCTCTACAACCTTGTCAATGAAACCTACCAAAGGACCAATATAATTACCTAAATGACCCCTTCCTCCAATGGCCATTAGAACGTCTTATTGGACCCCCTAAGTAAAACCCAGTAAGTGTCACAATTCAAAGGAACCAATACAGACACATGCAGGGTGGTTGAATTACAGGGACTTTGTCTAAGAAGGCAACAGTTCAACAACAAGGGGAAGAAAGGAAGCTGGTGACAGACTGGCAGCAGGTCAACAACACAGGCAATAGGCAGATGTACACAACAAGAACAGAAGTAGGATACTGACAGGCAGGAATTGCTGAAATACTGTATGCTGGCATGCTGCAACACTGACAACCTGGTCCTCGAGCATAATGAGGGAATTTAGGTTCAGGTGTGCAGTGAGGAGCAGAAGCAGGAGACTGTCAAAGGGCAGAAGACTCTGGGGACATCTGGTGGACAAAAGGGGAACCACAGAGCCTCGAAAGTTCCTTAGAGCAGTGGTTCTCAACCTTTTTCATGTCAAAGACCCCTTAATTGGTACACATTATGTCACAGACCCCCATTTGATAAGATTAAGATTCAGGGACCTCCCTCTGAAAATATTTTGGTTATATTAAGACCAGAATTCTATAGTTGTCAATACGGTGGAAGTGAAACCTATGATCAGAATAGTAACTCTTATGATCTTATGACTCTTACTCACATTGGGCTCACTTCTATAGTGAATTAAATACTGAAAATAAACTATTCCCCCATTTTTCTGGGGGGCCCCTGGAACTCCCTCAAGGAGCCCTGGGGGTCCCCGGACCCCTGGTTGATTTGTCTCATGTAATTGATCTTTTTTACTTGCGTTTCCTTTTTGTTTGTTTTTTTGCATATTGTAGTAGAAATTGTTGGAGGGAGCGTAAAAAATGTCATTGCCAATGACTGCTCCACTGTAATTGTTGTGCATTATGACAAAGACATTCAAGACTTGAATTGATAAAGACTAGAATTTTTACTCTGAACCACAAATGTCAACCTCATGGTGGCACCAGAGTAAAAGTCAAAGAATCAAAAGTCAATGCTCAAAGATCTCAGGAGGCTAAAAGTAAAAAGTAGAAGAAATAATCTGTAAATTCAGACAGATCCGTCCTTGGATGGCTGGTGGTGAGGTGGTAAAATGGCAAAACAAAGTAACAATTGATAGAAACACAAAGGACAATTTAATCCAATATAATCCAGTAAAACAAATCAGAGAATGTCAGTGACAAACAGTATACATTTTTAAATATGCTTTAAATGTTCAGACTGAAAGGTCCCTCAGGGTGATTTAAAATATAGAACCATTCATCCTATACACAGTTGTTGGCTAATATTCTAAAAATGTAACCCCAAATATCACACCAGAATATTTCCACATATTTTTTTTTTTTATTACTTTTTAAATTAAAGTGCAATATAAGTGGGCAAAGTGAAAACAAATAGTACATTACAAGCAACCTACAAATAGAGCAGTACAAGTGATCGACTTGAAAAAACAACCAAACAACTGATACAGCAAAGGACAAGCCAGTGAATTAGAATCACACCAGCCAGAAAGGAAGTGGCAACAATGACTTGGGGCAACAAACAACAACAAAAATAGGGATTTGATTGTGTGTGTGTGTGTGTGTGTGTGTGTGAGAGAGAGAGAGAGAGAGAGAGAGAGAGAGAGAGAGAGAGAGAGGGGACAGCTGTCTGCACCTTGTTGTTGTTTGTTTGTTTGTAAATTTGTATCATTCCTGTTTACATCATTGTTCAAATGAATTGATTGAAATTATTTTGTATTTTATTTTATTTAATCGATGTTAATGAAATGTAATTATTGTACATTTTTCATCATTTGAATATGCTTTGGCAACATGTACAGTGTTACGTCATGCCAATAAAGCCATTTGAATTGAATTGAATTGAATTGAGAGAGAGAGAGAGAGAGAGAGAGAGAGAGAGAGAGAGAAGGATATCATAGAGAGAGATGACAAAATAAGTGAATAAATAAATGTAAAAATAAAACACAAGGGGTTGACTACCGCGGTCTTTTCATTTTTATCACTCTGGAAAAGGACAACGTCCAAAGTTGCCTACATTTCCCATAAGCCCTATCGGTAGCAAGTCTCGCGAGACTTAAAGTATCAACCCGTCTGCGGCTGCGCAATATCATTCGAACTCTGTCACGGTGAGCGGAGCGACGCGACGCCGCGGAGCAGAGAGAAAGAGAGAAAGACAACGCAGCTAACAACACACACACAATGGCGACCACGGCGACCACGGCAGGCGGGACGGGCTCAGGCTCTGGCGGACCGGCCACCGGGACCCCGCCGACCGCGGTGGGACGAAAGAAAGACGGCGGTCCGTCCACTAAATACTGGGAGAGTTCAGAGACGATATCTCAGCTGGAGTCGGTGCGACAGTGGATCGGAAAGCACTACAAGAAGGTGAGCTAAGCTAAGCTAAGCTAAGCTAAGTAGCACTGGTTCTCTGTAACGGCCCGCGTCCTGCTGGCACAATGGAGCTAACAGAGCTAGCTGCTGCTGCCACACAATACTAACTAAAGCTTTAACTATATGGTGTTAATACAGACTTTTGTTTGCGAGTTACAGGTGATACCCAGTTAACACATGTTCGTATTAGCATGCAACAAAATACTCTAACTTTACTGGAGCAAAAGATGTTTATCTATTTAGCTAGGTCAACCTTTAGTTAGCTAGCTAGCTGCTCCTTCAGTGCCATTACTAATAACACACTCAAAGTGTTTACAAACGAGCCACAGATGGATGTTACAGCTGCTGCAGTTGTTCACTTTATATGTGCAACTTTTCTCAATTCACAAAATCATCGGCTAAACTTCCCATATGTGCATTTGCAAAAGGCCACGAGAAGCTAACAGTCACGGGACACACCGTGCAAACAACTTATAATATAACCGCTCCATTACATTATAGTCAGAAAATAAACTTCAGATCATCACTGTGTGTGTGTTTTGCAAGCTCAGTTGTATGAGTTGTAAGAATGAGCGGGGTTGAGTTTTGTCAACACAGCAGCATACCAGACAGTGCAAGGCTCAATTCGCCCACTAAGTTAGTCAAACAAAGACCAAAAGAGATCTCCTGTGTCTTCATGCTCCCATTCAAACCCATTGACACACATGTCAAAGACCCCTTAATTTGTACACATTATGTCACATTGTGGGTAGTAACACACTTAAAGTGTTTACAAACGTGCAGCAGATGGACTGCAGTTGTTCACTTTATATGTGCAACTTTTCTCAATTCACAAAATCATCAGCTAAACTTCCCATATGTGCATTTGCAAAAGGCCACGAGAAGCTAACAGTCACGGGACACACCGTGCAAACAACTTGTAATATTAGCAGAAATAGAACTGCTTCATTACATTGTAGTCAGAAAATAAACATCAGATCATCACTTGTGTGTTTTGCAAGCGCAGTTGTATTTTGTGCCTGAAGAGTGAGCGGTGTTGAGTTTTGTCAACACAGCAGCAGACCAGACAGTGCAAGGCTCAATTCGCCCACCAAGTTAGCCAAACAAAGACCAAAACATGCAGAAGCAGCGTTCAGTTTTTATGCACCAAATATTTGGAACAAGCTCCCAGAAACCGGCAGGACCAACTCCAACTCTTAGTTCTTTTAAATCAAAGCTTAAAACTTTCCTGTTTGCTGCTGCTGCCTTTTATTAAACCAGATAATGATCTTATACTGCACTAGAGCTTTTACTCTTGTGTGTTATATTCTATTTTAGCTTCTATCCTAGCTTTTATTTTTAGCTTGTTTTCATTTTCTAATCTTCAATGTTTTTATAACTGTTTTAATTATGTCTTAATGTTCTTTTGCATTTTGTCACAATGTTCTTGAATGTTTATGTAAAGCACTTTGAATTGCCCTGTTGCAGAAATGTGCTATACAAATGAAGCTGCCTTGCCTTGCTTTACCAAAAGAGATCTACTGTCTCTTCATGCTCCCATTGAAACCCCACTGACACACTTTAGCCTGTTATGTTGAAGCTAGATGAGGTTGCAGTTTTGGAGACTTAGTTAAAACATAGAAACACACCTGAAACTAAACACGTTAACATGCTTCTGCACAAATGCTAACCCAGATACTTGAGTTGAGTTTGTTTATATGATATCACTGTAGCTAAAACAGCTAAGTTGGATGTGTTTTAAGGCTAGAAGTGGGTCTCCTTGATATTAACCTTGTTATAAATAGACCAGGTCTTGTGTCACCTTTTCCCCCTGTTGAGTTTGGCTTCTCCTTTATTTTCATAGTGAGACGTTTTATCACTGCGTCCCCTTGCAACATTGTCACTCCAGGCCAGAACAGAATACGATAATACTTTATTGTCAGACAGGTCTGAAATTTGTTTTGCATCACAGCAGCTCCATTTGCAACATCACAGAAAGGACAAAGACTAGAAACAAGGATACATACATTTAAACATTACAATCATAGAAGTGGAAATGTATCTGTGGCCAGGACAAGAGTCATGTGTGCATGAGATTTCGCTGATGGCAGGAACCGCTACAGCAAATATCTACCGTACTTATACTAATATCTACCGTACTAATACAAAGGCTCAATTCGCCCACCAAGTTAGCCAAACAAAGACCAAAAGAGATCTCCTGTCTCTTCATGTTCCCATTCAAACCCACTGACACTCTTTAGCCAGTTATATTGAAGAAATAAACTATATTAAAGAAAACCTAGATGACAAATTGTGGCTTCAGTTTTGGAGACTTAGTTAAACACAGAACACACACCTGGAACTAAACACGTAAACATGCTTCTGCATAAATGCTAACCCAGATTACTTGAGTTGAGTTTGTTTATAAGAGATAAGATAAGATGAACCTTTATTAATCCCCGGAGGGAAATTCAGGTGTCAAAGCAGCAACAGCAGCAAACAGAGTGAAACACAGGAGAGGTACAGGTATACAAAAATTATAAAAACAATAAATAGAGATATAAAAGATACAGAGTGAATGGGTGAACATAGTGTATACAGTCCGTCAATAAATAAATGTAATATGTACATATGTGATAATTGATTTATTATTTGAAAATGTGAATAATTGTTATTCTCAGACCTACTCAAAGGGGACGTATCCCCCCTTAATTATTGACATTAGAATTGTGATACTGCGTTGTTCGTGCGGCTCTAGATGTGTGTGTATATGTTTCACTGATGTGTGTGTGTGTGTGTGTGTGTGTGTGTGTGTGTGTGTGTGTGTGTGTGTGTGTGTGTGTGTGTGTGTGTGTGTGTGTGTGTGTGTGTGTGTTAATGACTGTTTATATCTGTGCTTGGTCCCAGTATGTCCAGAATGACTCCCCTTCCAGTAAATCCTTGGCGGGCCTGGTGGTCCAGCTGCTGCAGTTCCAGGAGGACGCATTTGGACGCAGGGTCAACAATCCGGCTCTTACCAAGCTTCCTGTAAGCACAACACACTCATATTTTGTATTTCTATTAAAACCACATGCTTTTTGTGGTGTTTGTGTCCTGTGGCATTTATGAAATTCAGAGATAGTATATCCATAGTGCTGATGTCATCCTAATTGTTCCTCTTCTATCTTCAGGCCAAGTGTTTCCTGGATTTCAAGGCAGGAGCTGCTCTCTGTCACATCTTGGGGTCGGTCTACAAGTTTAAGAGCGAGCAGGGGTGGTGAGTTGACTTGTGGTAACCTCCATAGAAAGACTGGTGTTGTTGACCCTAACTTTAACCCTTGTGTAGTCCTGACATGTAAACCAGTTGGCTTTTGTCATGCTTTCACTCTCTTGTTGTCACTCTTAAAAAAATTCAGCGTTTGCAGCTGCTGTTTGTACTGTACTGTATTGCTGCAACCACATCTCATTGTATGTCTTACTGTTCTTTGTTCAGGCGTAGATTTGACCTGCAGAATCCTTCCCGGATGGACAGGAACGTGGAAATGTTCTTAAATGTAGAGAAGAACTTGGTCCAGGTACAACCCATACCCTCCACACACAATCGGCTGCTTTGATGAACAGTTCAGTGTCCCAATTAGCACTGTATGTTGCAGTCTGTAGATGTTCTTTATGTATTTATGTGAATAAACTTTCTGGTTCTAACTTAATGTTTCTGTGCTTTTAGAACAACTGCTTGACTCGACCCACAGTCTTCCTGTCGCCGGACATCGAGCAGAAACAAGCCAGTAAACTCAAAGACATCATCAAAAGGCACCAGGTGAGCCCTAACCTACTACGTCAAACTAGCCAATGAAATGATTTGTCGGTGAAGTAGAGAAGGGTTCTTTCTAATGACAAACTCTGTTAATCTGTGTCTTTGGTTGTTTAATATTATTTTCTCCACTCTGTGCTCTCCAGGGCACCATTACTGATGACAAGTCAAAGGCCACCCACCACATTTACCCCTCTCCATCCCAACAAGAAGAGGGTAGGGTTGAATTTTCTGTAATGCACGGATTAGGTCAATAACCACATACTATTTAGGGTTAATTTTCTCCCACATGCAGTATATTTAAAACCCAAAACTAGTGTTTTATTTATTGTAGCAATGAAAAAAGTGAGTCATTTGAAAAAATATAAATACAGTAATAATACTCCAGTGTTTTGTATAGTTTATTTGTCAATGTGTATATTTGTATCAGCATTGGTTTGTGTGTGTTGCAGATGAGTGGCTTCGTCCTGTCTTGAGGAAAGACAAGCAGGTGCTGGTTCACTGGGGTCTCTCCCCAGACAGGTGAGCAGAGAGGACGAGAAAGAGGCTCACAAACACTCTTTAAAGCTGAAGTAGGCGAGATTGGAATATAAAACGGTCGCCATATCCTGACAGTAGTGCATGAAACAGGTAACCTGAAAAAAATCATGTGCCTGTGTGTCCTCCGGTTTCCTCCGGTGCTCCTAACGGCATCTGCAAGATTTCACAGACCGGAGGAAAACAGGCAGTCAGAGCTGACCTGAGATCTGCTGTCCATCTGCTGTCTATGAGAGCCGGCTGTCAATCACTCGCAAACTCCGACCAAGCGGTCAAACTAGGCAGCGCTGATCAAATATGAATCAATATTATGTTACGTTAATGCCTATTTCTCGCATCAAATGTTTGCAGAATCATCTTGTCGTGCACGGTTTAGCTGTAAAATTAGAAAGTTTGTGACCCCGCAGCCATGTTGAGATTTCCTGAAGGAACGCCAAGCACTGGTCACATGTCCGGAGAACAGCCAATAGGAACGCTCTCTCTCTGAAATGGCCTGTGATTGGTCAAAGTCTTCCGTCACGGGCTAGATTTTCTAAAGTCTGAAAACAGAGGTCTTCTGAAGGGGCTAAACAGACCCAACATGTATATCCCATTTAAAAGTTTAACTGACTTCTATGGGAGTAGATTGATTTGAACAGACTTTCAGATTTCCCAAAGTAATTTCAAAAACAGTGCTATACTAACAGTTCTGTAGAATATTTGTGCTTCAAATTGTGTTTTTTTTATTCAGATTTTTGCAATACTGATTTTTTTTTTCATTTTCTTGCACTTTTTCATATTAAATCATTCAGTAAATTTCCTGATTTTAGTGTTTTGATCATTTCTATACCTAATAACTAAATCTCTTTCAGGCCTGTGTTTTAGTCTTGGAGACAGCATGTCAGTTCATCAATGATGTACTTATCACTGAATTAAAACAGATCAGCACCCCAAATAGCTCTCGTTAGGACTTTTATTGCCGTGTCACTAATGGGAGCTGTTTGGTTTGCCGATCTATCTGTTTGAATTGTGTTAGATATTTCTTTGGTCTAGCACCGCCACCTATCTAACCGGACACTGGATGGGCGTGTCTTTTTTAATGCTTCTTATTGCTTCTTATTGTACTTATCACTGACCCATGGCTGTTTTTTACTCTATTAGTTATGATACCTGGGTATCAGCCAGCGAGGTGGATGGGGACGTGGAGGACCCACCCAGCACTGACAGGCCATGGAAGGTGAGCAATAAAAAGTACAAGCAGAGAAGGAACTTTTAGCCAGTTCAACATCTTTAAACCAAAATGGACTTTGTTATTCAAAAAAAAGAAAATTAGAAAGAAAAAATTAGCAGCCAGTGTCCAATGAGGCCATCAATGTTATATATTTTTAAAATGTTACTATAGTTTTTAGCTCCAAAGAGAAACATTCATGGAGCACTGGTTGTGGCTTCTGTAAAGCAAGTGGTCATCCTGTCCGGCATCACCGAATAGATGTTTAGGTGATGCTGTGGTTGCAGTTAATGCTGCTATGTGACATTTTAAATAACTTTGAATTTCTAACTTATGGGTCTATTGTCACAAAAACTCCAAGTGAAATAGTAGTTAGAGCGTCTTTAGCTTCTGTACTGTGACGTATTCCCAAATTCTAGTAGGATAAACAACAAATAATAAACGATCAGCACACTGAGATTCGATCATGTTGAACAGCGTGCCTCAACCTCTGTCTCCCTCTCCCACTCAGGTCCACGCCAAGTGGGTTTTAGACACGGATGCCTTCAATGAGTGGATGAATGAAGAAGACTACGAGGTGGACGAGAACAAGAAGCCAGTCAACTTCCGCCAGAGGATCTTCCCCAAGGAGGAGGAGGTAGGTGATTGTGCTGTGTGTTTGTCAGTCCCAGTCCCAGAAAATCCTGGGTCTGAAAGTTTTCGAGCCCCTGCTGTTTGTCGTTGTTGTATGTCAGCAGCAACCACATGATAATATATAAATAATTGTTTTAACTAACCAACAAAAGACACTGAATGTTCAAATTGGCTGTTCATGAACATATTGGTCATGAATTCTGTACCGTATGGAAAGTTGGCGGTGGAAACATTTGAAAATTAGTCTGAATGCCGATTTGTGGAGCAGTGTATGTTTTTGCTGCAAGTTTGTGTTTTGTGGCATGTGGCTGTGCCCAGTGGATTGTGTGTCGTTGTTCTCCTTCGTCTGTCCTGTTGTCCGTTTCTTGCCCATCCTTTCCAAGCCTTTCCTCACTCTTTGTCTCCTTCTAATGTATTTCAGGGTTTCTGTCTGTTTGGGAAAATGTTTTTGAACAATTTCCAGAATTTAATAATCAGAACAAACGCTGGTAAATTAGTAATGTAGGTTTACTAGCCACACATTACTTTGCCTCACAGTCCAAAAGCTTTCCCGTGACTGCAGTTAGATGCCATGTGAAGGATTCATTAAGAGGGACATTTAGTTCTAGTTTAAAAATTACACTACATCTTTTTGTCTTGGTCTATTTACTGACACCTGATGGAAGTACACACACTGTTTCCAATAACATTTAGCTAACTGGCCCTGCAGATGTTTCAATGCTCCCACCTGATTGGAAATTATCAGAGGCCTGTTTGATTCAGAGGTTTTGTTTTACAGTGCACAGTGGCCAAAAATAATTAGTTATGAAACAAAAACAGTAGTATATGAAGGAGGGCTGTCAAAGTTAACGCAATAATAAAGCGTTAACGCAACTCTGTTAACGCCACTAATTTCTTTAACGCAACTTGCGATTTTTAATTAATCTCTTAAAAATCTGACAGGGAAGGCCACTATTCAATCTTTCAGAGGCTGTAGCAGTCTCAGTTTTAGAGCTAGAGTGAAAGTACGCATATCATAAACTAGAAAACTTAAGGAACCCACAGGTACCAACTATGTCATGCTAGCTTGTCGCAAAGGAGGCTACATAACGCTCCAAACTTACGCTAAAGTTTGGCAAGGAAAAACTGCCATGCCCATTTTCAAAGGGGTTCCTTGACCTCTGACCTCAAGATATGTGAATGAAAATGGGTTCTATGAGTACCCACGAGTCTCCCCTTTACAGACATGCCCACTTTATGATAATCACATGCAGTTTTGGGCAAGTCATAGTCAAGTCAGCACACTGACACACTGACAGCTGTTGTTGCCTGTTGGGCTTGAGGTTTTATGAATGGAGCATATATTTTATGCTATGCAGTACCTGTGAGGGTTTCTCGACAATATTTGTCATTGTTTTGTGTTTTTTATTGATTTCCAATAAAAATAAATAAATATTTATTAATTATTTGCGATTAATCGCAATTAAATATTTTAATCGATTGACAGCCATAATATGCCATAATATGAACTAAGAAGATCTACCACTACAAAAGATGGGTTTGTTTTCGAAAGATAATTTATGGTAGGGCTAACAAATATTGTGCCACCTGCAATTGTGCCGTGCGATAGGCCGTATTGCGATTTCGATTAAAATTTTGGTTAATTGTGCAGCACTAATTCAGAGGCAGATAAATCTTTCACCACAATGCACAAATCATGAAGTGAAGGTTCGGGTGAAAGAGAAGCTACTTTGAGATAGAGGACAGTATACAGGAACCCTAGTTGTCTCCTCCACCTCCACGGCATCCTCCCCCCTCCCTGCCGTCGTTCTCCCACCGCTTCCCCTCCTTGTGTGTGCAACCGTTCCATCCTCTCATTCTGCGGCTCTTTCTCTCATCCTCCATCCCTCGCTCCCTGCGCTGCACGGGTTTGTTCTGATCAGTCTTCCCGTACACCCGATCGCAAGGAGCGCAAGGCCAACTCTGCCAGCAAGAAGAGGAGGCGCTCGCCCTCGCCGCCCAGCACTCCTGCCGAGTCCCGCAAGAAGGGAGGAAAGAAGGGGTAAGGAGGCCAGTTTTAAACATTCCCCTTTATAGCCAGAGGAAGAGCAAATAATTCAAGTTGTAAGATTTAAAGAGAGATTGAATAAATGTAGCAGATAGGACTCAGTGATTTCCCTAAACAACTAGGCACTGTTTTTAGTGAATGTTACTCAAATAAGAGTAAATAGTGCATTTGTTAGGGACTATTTTAACCGGCAGATAAATACACATTTGGTGCTCTAGTGAGCATTTTCGCCAGCAAGGCAGTGTATGTGGGACTGACTCCAAATAAACTACAGTTGCCATATTCATGGTAATGGAGGAACACGTTACCCAGTCCAACAGTGTGGCTCATTGATGTGTTTTTAATAGTTCTTGGACTTTCATTGGTAGTTTTTGAGTTTTTTATAGGGGTGATGGCAAAAACAAAAATGTAGAATATCACCAGACGTATTCTATCGAATGTCACCAAAGATGTCTATGCACTTGAAACCGAAAATAAATAATACAATGCAAGACATTGGCAGAGAAACAACAGTGTTAAGTCCAAACACACGCTGACTTTAAGTCCTCTGTGCTGATGGTTTTATTGTTTGCACAGCTAAAGATGTTTCAGGAAGCTGTCAGAAACAGCTTTAGATGCTTAATCTTAGATATTTTGATATGCTATACTGAATTGCTAAAATAGATTTTTTTTTTGAGGTTTTCCAGTGACATTTAACTGACTTATGACTCTCTTTGGTGTCAGGAACCCGGGGCCCCACTGGAAGCGACGGGGTCACAGAGGCGAAGAGGAGGACACAGAGGAGGACATGACCAAGGACATGGACGATTCCTCGGCTGGTGCCAGCATGGAGGAGGGCAGTGTGTCCAAAAATGGTATGTGCTGATTAGCTTGGGTCTTGAGCAGTTGTAGCATTAATTCACCAACAAATAAACTGTACACACACTGCCCTGCTACGTTCAAAGAACGTTACTGATAACTTCATACTCACCGACACACACACACACACACACACACACACACACACACACACACACACACACACACACACACACACACACACACACTCTCTCTCTTGCTCTTTCTCGACCGCACACTAGCTAACGTAGCGCACTGAGTTATTCCTTAAAGGAACTTGCGCTACTTGTATAACACATGTTAGTTAAAAAAACATCTTAAAAATACATTTAAGAAAAACTAGAATTACCGCCTCACGGTTATACTGTATGCCTCCGCCAACCAGTGCATTTGCAGTTTATATCCATGTCTGTCCAAAATATCATCACTTCATAACTTTATCCTGTTGGACATTTGTGTGATATTGTTATAATTAGCATATGAATTCTTGAGTTATGGCCAAAATCTAATCAGGTCATCCTTGAGTCCAAGTGGATGTTGGTGCCAAATTTTAAGAAATTACCTCCAGGCCTTCCTGAGATATCGCGTTCACAAGAACGGACCGGACAGACGGACCGACCGAAAACTTAATGCGTCCGGCCTTGACTGTCGCCGGTGTGGAGGCATGAAATTTCCCTGATGCTTAGATCTGACGGGGAGTCAACTTAGGCCCGGCTTAGCCTGGGCTTGCAGTACACTGACGGAAACCCTTATGAAATAAGATGTTACCCATTTTAAATAGAAAATCAAATGTGGTGTTCAATGTTGATAAGGCTGCGGCTGTTGGGGCAGCTGTGCCTCAGGAGTTACAGCGGGTTGTCCACTAATCAGAAGATCGGCGGTTATATCCATATTGTGACGGGGCGCCATTAATAAGTCAAAGTCTGTAACAACTAGTGATGAATGAAGCTTGATCTCTATTCTCCTTAAAGACTCCTTTTAAATCCAAAACACACAATCCTTATTAAATATGCTCTTTTGAGACCACGTCCCATCTGGGATGTCCCACTTTTACAAAAATCCCCCAACACACATACATTCTCTCGTTCTATCTATTTTAGTGTCTTCTTTTGAAAATCAGAGTGCCGGTTAATGCCTCCATGCCCACGGCTAAATTTCAGCAGCCTATGTATTATTACATATTAATCTTTTTCCTCTTTTCTTCCATACAGCAAATTCAAAGAAAGACAGTGAGAACACCCCTGTGAAAGGAGGGACATTGGCCGACTTGGGTATGTATTTATAACAGTATTAATCTGTTTAGTTGTGTATAAATTACAGTAATCAATTCAGAAGAACAACTTTTGACAACATTTCAAGATACTTTAGCTCAACTAAAATCTGATTTTACTTTTTCCAGATGACATGGAGGATGACTCTGTGCTGTCTGGTGGAAAGGTGAGATGATTGATGACTCCGACTTCCTGCTGACCGTTGCCTGGCGCTCTCTGTCGTTCTGCAGCTACCAGCCATAGACTGTTTATAAAGATGGACGACATGACAGCTCCCCAAAAGTGAAGCTAAAACATCTTGATCGCCCCATGGTGGCTGGCTGCAGTATAGGTCATAAAGCCTGCCTCCTCCATGTTAGTGAATGGGACATGGGCCAAACTATAAAGTCAAAGTACACGCCAACAATTTTTTTCCCATAGATGGTTTCATTTTAGGTAGGTCTTATCACACTGATGTATGTTCAACTGTTCGACGTCATGATACAGCGAACAGTCTATGCTACGAACAACGAAAAATGATATAGACTGAAAAATGTCCACAGTGATGACAGATGCACACCAGATGTTTTCAGAGCTCAAAGTGGTGTTGTCACAGTCAAACCTCTCAAGGATAGGACGTCATTGTTGACTAATGGTCTCAGACACATCCCACATAAAGTGCCATGTCGCTCTCTCTAGGAATTAAGTTTTCAATTATATGAACCTTAAATATCAAATGAAAGCCACACATTAAAGAATCTGTAATCAGAAAAATTTAGGCTTTTCTTGGTTGGAAAAAAGTAGAGTTTTGTCACACTGGATTTTATCTCCCAAAAAATGTACTTGACCAGAAAAGGCAACGTTTCGACCCTACTGGGTCTTCATCAGGCAAATGGCCAACATGACAAAGACCATGGTGTATATCGTACATACTCGATACATAATCAACATAAAATGCATCAGTGGTGCCTGAAAGAATCACGAAAAACAGTCACAGTAATTATATCTGTGCCTGGAAAAAGAGAAATACAGCACAACAAGGCAAACTCGTACAGGATTTAATACAAAAAAATGTGTCTACATATACATTGCTCTTTGTCATGTGGACCATTTGCCTGATGGAGTCTCTGCAAGGTCGAAATGTTGCCTTTTTCAGTCAAATAACTCCTTTTGAAAGAAAGTCTACTTTTCCCTCATTGAGTCTGTTGTCCTGCACCTGGGCTAAACATAGCATGGGATGTGTACACCAGCTTCCGGTCAGTGTTTGGTTTAAAAAATATATTTATTGCTCCCCTGGTCTGTTCCCCAAAACCTTTTAAAGGAACAGTGTGTAACATTTAGGGGGGATCTATTAGCAGTAATTAAATATAATATTCATAACTGTTTTTATTAGTGTACAATCACCTGAAACTAAGAATCTTTGTGTTAGCTTGGAATGAGTCCTTCACATCTACATAGGGAGCGGGTCCTCTTCACGTAGTCTACCATGTTGCACCACCATGTTCCTACAGTAGCCGAGAACAGACAAACCAAACACTGGCTCTAGAGAGAGCCTTTCACATTTTTACATACCTGAAGGCCACCGTAGTTCTCCGTCACGCTTGTAAAACTGCGGTAATGTGAGCCGCAGAGAGTGCAAAACTGTGGCACCGCCAGCCGCCGTCTGATTTCTGTTGCTCCTAAAGTAGTGTTATTATGGTAAGGATGGCCTCTGAGTGAGGCAAACAGAGTTACCATGTTTTTTCAATTCAGTTCAATTCATTTTATTTTTATACAGCGTCAAATCCTAACAGAAGTTATCTCAAGACGCTTTTCATATAGAGTAGGCCTAGAGTAAACTAGGGTAGAAACCTTGGGCAGAACCAGGCCCGTGGTGGGTGGCCATCTGCCTCTTCGGCTCACGTTACAGCAGTCTTGGAAAGGAAGGAGTGAACAAAGGGGTATTTGATTTGTTGCAATCTGCAACCGCACCACTGGATGCCACCAAATCCTACACACTGTACCTTTTAATCTTCTCACTACACCCAAATCCAACTTTACGGAGGGTGTTTTTTCCTAAGTTGGAGGTAGAGTCCTTCTGAGTTCTTAATTAGGCCTGCATAATGAAATTTGAATGCATTTTTTTCTCCGTGAAATATTACTGCAACATCAGCTTGGTTTTCAAACACATTGTTGATGTTGAGAAACTTTTAAAGTATTTTTATTATATTATCTCTTGGCACGCCCAGTACTGTTCACTTAGAAGCTGTCATCATCATGGTGACCTGCCTGACGCTTTGTCTCTCTCTGCAGGATGATGAGGAACAGGGCAAAGCTGAAATCAACCGACTGATGGACTCTAGCGAAGACAATGTGACTGAACAGACTCACCACATCATCATCCCCAGCTACGGTGCTTGGTTCGACTACAACTGGTAAGAGCTGGGGAACGAGGATAAACACATTACTACTACCCACTTTCGGATTTTGCCTTTTTATTTCATGTTGTGATGTAATGAGAACTGAAGGCACAAATATAATGTTCTATAATGCTGTACATCCATTTAGTTTTAAGAAGATTACCGGGGCCTTTGAAGAAGTTATATAAGTTGGAATCTTTTTATTTAGTTTAGTTTCTTTCTTTATTTGACAGGAACAGTGCATATCAATAAATATCAATAATACAGACGTTAAGAATAAAAGCATTGAAAATACAATCAACCTTTGAACAACTGTTAAACAGGGTGTAATATAGCAAATAAGGAGCCACAGTCAATTTGTAATCATGTTAAATCATTGATCGTAAAAAACAAATCTTTGATTTCTTTTTCCATTTGTGTTCCGTTCCTGCTAGCATCCATGAGATTGAGAGAAGAGCCCTGCCCGAGTTCTTCAACGGAAAGAACAAGTCCAAAACTCCAGAGATGTGAGTTTATACACACACACCCATCATCCTCACATTAGTTTTGTCACGATACCAAAATCGTGGTATATCATGCTAATCTCTTTGTGATTCTCTCGACTCCTCGACAGATACCTGGCCTACCGTAACTTCATGATCGACACATATCGGCTAAACCCGCAGGAGTACCTCACCTCCACCTCCTGTCGCAGAAACTTGACCGGGGATGTCTGTGCCATCATGAGGTGAGAAAATTAAAAAAAACCTACTGCAGGTTTATATGTGCACTGGTGGTTGTAAAACTCCCCAATAAACAAAGTTCCCAATCCAATGGGAAGGTAAATGCTGTAATTTTAGTCATAGTGATGCAGTCATACCAGAGACTATGCATTCTTAAGGGGGGGGGCAGTATACTCCATCAGAAGTTCTTGTCAGATGGTCAAATAGCTTCGGAACCCCCTCCCCCCACACATTTGCAACTTCGGATTGGGAGGGCTGTGCCCAAAATTTCTGTATGCCAATAGTCCGACATCCACGCCCACTTCATGCCGTGATTAGCCAGCTGTGCAGAGGTGAGAAAGGAGCCAGCATGGGAACTTCTGTCAAGCTCTTTTTTTATTCTTCATGAAACTATTTCTTTGACTTTTAATGTGAACAAAAGAGCGCGACACCAGGACCCACTAGCAACACCCTTAGCTTGGATGATTCTGTTTTTTTACTTTCTATCCCCGGAACAGGGTGTTGCTCAGTGTAAGATTATTTGTGGTGGTTAAATATTGGTCCGTGGATAGATAAATATTGAAGCAACTGCTCAAACAACTAAATCAGGCACTGTATTAGTTTGGAGGTTTCACAACTAAGGGGTTTCCCACTAAGTGGCATATTGCCCAAAGATAATCACAGAGAATTGTGATGTCTAGCAATAGTAGGCGTATAGTCTGCTGTAAAGTTCACTTCAGCATTTACTTTTTATGAATTAATTGAAATAAACTGGACAATTTCTCAAGAGACAGAAATAACATGTGATATGCTTTTGATTTTCTTCTGTCTCCAGGGTTCATGCGTTCTTGGAGCAGTGGGGTTTGGTGAACTACCAGGTCGATTCTGAGAGTCGCCCATTGCCCATGGGCCCCCCACCCACACCCCACTTCACTGTGCTGGCTGACACACCATCTGGCCTCATGCCCCTGAACCACAGACCCCCACCGGTAAGGCCGACTAAAATATACAAGACAGAGTGAGTGATGGATGGATGAAGGGAGTTTGTAAAATGGAGAAAGTTGTTTTTCGTTGCTAAACATACCGAAAGACGTATCTACAGGCACTAAAACTACGCAAACATTGTGGCTCATGTGCTGTATTTCATCCCTCTAGATTCCCCCTCAGCAGCCAATGCCCAACTTCGCAGACAAAAACAAAGACAAGGCCATCGACCTGCAGAACTTCGGCCTTCGCACCGACCTCTACAACAAGAAAAATCTCAAGGTCGGCACACAACTCGCTTAACAACCCATAATATGTTTTTCACATTATGATTTTATTTCTCTTGAGCTGGTGAGATGATTTCTTAGGGTTTCTAAAATGGTGAACGAAGGGGAAAAGGGGAAACGGTGATGAAATGGCCTAAGCCTTTTCACATAGAGTATATTGGAGGCTATAGGCAAAAATGGATGAAACCCTCTTTGCTATTCTACTTAATATACTGCCAACACACACTCTATCTTTATGTGATCATTTGGTTTTGGTTCCCTACAGGGTAAAGCGGCCAACTCCACCAGGGATTGGACCGAGCAGGAGACTCTACTGCTGCTGGAGGTGAGTCTCACAGGACATTAGAGGAAAGAAACCTGTTAAAAAAAACCCATTGTGAATATGTTTGCCTGCTGAATGCTGAAACTCAGTCTCTTCTTTCAATGAGCTGTCATAAATATTGATGGAAACATAAGAAGTAACGATTATTTTCTTTGTCGATTAATCGATTAGTTGTTTGGTCTATAAAATGTCAGAAAATGCTAAAAATGTCTATCAGTGTTTCCCAAAGCCCAAGATGACGTCCTCAAATGTCTTGTTTTGTCCACAACTCAAATACATTCAGTTCACTCATAGAGGAGTAAAGAAACCAGAAAATATTAACGTTTATGAAGCTGGAATCGGACAATTTTGACTTTTTTTTTTTCTTAAAAAATTACCTGATTAATCAATTATCAAAATAGTTGGTGATTAATTTAATAGTTGACAACTAATCGATTAGTGCATCTTTTACGTCCATTACCTGCCAGTCACCCTAATTTTTCTTTTCATTCCCTCCATCTCTGTTCCTTACTTGTCTCTCTTATTCCTTCTTCTTTTAACTCTTTTGTCAGCCCTTCTTTATGCCCTTTTTGCTTCCTTCTAGCTTTATAAATCCTTTCTTCCTTTCTCAATTTGACTCTTTCTCTTTTTACCTTTTTATTTTTGATTTGCCCTCCCTTCTGCAGTACATAGTCCTCCTCCTCTCTCCCATCATCGACCCATCGATCATCATGGCCCTTTAAGGCGAGACACCCCAGGCAAAAACATCGTTTTTTTTCATGCACTGGTCAATTTTGAGATATTTGCATCCATAACATGTCTTCTTTCAGACTAGTGGAAAGAAAACATCCAAAATACACATTTAAGTGCTTATTTTTACTAAACTTTGTCTATTTGTGTCTCTAGTATATCTAGTTAAATGTCTTGACCCTATTCCCCTGTAGTGTCTTCAAAATGTTTAGAATTTTACAATCCATATCTTTAACCCCCTGAGACCAGCGATCCTGACCGACTTTGGGGTCTTTCAGAGACTGTAGCAAGTTCAGTGTTCAGCAGGCAAGGAGTCTAAATAACGCTCCAAAGTTAGGCTAAATTTTGGGGATGAAAAACTGGCATGGCCATTCTCAAAGGGGTCCTTTGACCTCTGACCTCAAGATATGTGTTAAAAAAATGGGTTCTATGGGTACCCACGAGTCTCCCCTTTACGGACATGTGAGAGATCCAAAATTCCCTCTTTAAAAAGCTTTGACTCTAATATGTCAACAAAATGAAACAAGACTTTTGAACCTGGCTTTATCCAATGTTCAGATTTCTGTTCTGGAAATGTATGCAAATTAGCATATATTTAATTAGATAATGCCTTATTTGCATGTTTAAACATAAAATTTCAGAAAACTTGTAATACAAAAAATAATTGTCTTAACGTAAGTAATCAACTGGGGAAGTTTCATGGTGATACCTATTAGTTAAAACTTTTACCTCATTCACCTGTAGTGTCTCCCGTTTATCTGTTCTTCTGTCCTCCCATCCTTCAGTTGCTTTTATGATCCTGCATACCTCTGAATATTGCACACTGACAAGATATTATGACTGACTTGTACATTCACTCCCTTCACCTCTTCCAGGCCCTCGAGATGTTCAAAGACGACTGGAACAAAGTGTCTGAGCACATCGGTTCGCGCACCCAGGACGAGTGTATCCTGCACTTCCTGCGGCTGCCCATAGAGGATCCATACATGGAGAGCACTGAGGCCTCCCTGGGCCCTCTGGCCTACCAGCCCATACCCTTCAGCCAGTCTGGAAACCCCGTCATGAGCACAGTAGCCTTCCTGGCCTCTGTGGTCGACCCCAGAGTGGCGTCTGCTGCCGCCAGGGCAGCTCTAGGTGAGAACTGACGAAAGGAAGATGAAACTTAAGAGACACATCTTTGAAATCTGTTTGAGATCTTCCAATAAGATTTTGGATCATATGGTCTTAAGTAGGGCTGTTAATGCTATAATAACGTTTTAAAGCAGATTTGTTTTAACGCCACTAATTTCTTGCAATAATAACTAATTAACTTGCAATTATTTGAGGTTGTAGCGGGCTCTACTGTAGATACTGTCTGGCATCATACTAAAAAACCTAAGGAAATTGTTGGTGCCAACCATGTCATACTAGCTTGTTGCGAAGGAGGCTAAATGACGCTCCAAACTTACACAACATTTTGGCGAAGAAAAGGGGTCCCTTGACCTCTGACCTCAAGATATGTGAATGAAAATGGGTTCTATTGGTACCCACGAGTCTCTCCTTTACAGACATGCCCACTTTATGATAATCACATGCAGTTTGGGGCAAGTCATAGTCAAGTCAGCACACTGACATACTGACAGCTGTTTTTGCCTGTTGGGCTGCAGTTTGCCATGTTATGATTTGAGCATATTTTTTATGCTAAATGCAGTACCTGTGAGGGTTTCTGGACAATATTTGTCATTGTTTTGTGTTGTTAATTGATTTCCAAGAATAGATATAATGCATACATTTGCATAAAGCAATCAATATTTGCCCACTCCCATGTTGATTAGAGTATTAAATACTTGACAAATCTCCCTTTAAGGTACATTTTGAACACAAAGAAATATGCGCTTAATTTGTGATTAATCACGATTAACTATGGACAATCATGAGATTAATCGCGATTAAATATTTTAATCAATTGACAGCCCTAAAATTAATAAATGTCCTCTCTCTGTCTGCAGAGGAGTTCTCCCGTGTGCGTGAGGAGGTGCCAGCTGAGTTGGTGGAGGCTCATGTAAAGAAGGTGCAGGAGGCGGCCAGGAGCACAGGAAAGGTGGACCCTGCTTTCGGCCTGGAGAGCAGCGGCATCGCTGGCACCGCCCCCGAGGAACCAGAAAAGACTGGTGAGTAGAAACACAAGCGGTTAAGCCAGGTTTCCACCAAATGTTCCCGGGACTTTTAGTCTTTTAGCCCAAATTAATGTGAAGTTTTGTCTCACAGCGACGACATATTTACTACTGCATAGTATTTACTGATGTACGTTGGATATAATGAATGAAATGTAGCAGAGGATAATTAAACTAAGAGCATCTGTCTCCACAGTAAATCATCTGTCTGCTGTGTGTGTTTCACCAATCAGCGACGGTCATCCCTGCAAACTCCACCCCAAAAGTTCTGGTAATTTCAAAAAGTACTACCCCCGACCGCGGCCTTTTTAAGGGATATTTTGGGCCCCATAAAGTGTCCCCGGAACTTAATTTAGTCCCTTGTCTTTGCAGTCGAAACGACTGAGTCCCTCAAAAGGTTCTCACAAGTTCCTGCGGTGGAAACTGGGCTTTAGTCGCTAGTTAAGGTCTCCCAACCAAAACTACAAGCAGAAGAAAAAGGAAATGTTGTTGTGTCCCATGTAGTGTTATAACTGGTAACTTGATATTATTCACAGGAGGTTTGGCAATTATTGTGTATTGTGATGTCTGTAGCCACTGGAGGGCAGCAGATAGTAGCATTATGACTGCAAGCTATTGGGCAGGGAGAAGCATCTTTGTGTGCGTGTGTAGACATGTTCATGCTAACGGAGGAGTGGACAGCATCATCACTTTGTCTTGTACTCACATCCTTGGTTTTTCCTCCATCTTTGAAAAAAAATGATGGTCTTTCTTCGCTTAAATATCAGACAGAGATGATCAATCTGTCTTGACATTTGAAGGCGATACACATATCAGTTTTTACCAACAGGGGGTGAACAATACAGAAATATTGGTGTGTGTGTGCGTCTGTGTGCCGTACCCAGTGGATTAAAACAAGGGTGGCAGATGGGGCAGGGGAGTGGGAGGAGGGGGAGCAGAAAACTGGGTCATCACACTCCACCGTGTGCTTATCTCTTTCTCTCTATTTTGCTCAATGCTTTTTTGAAATATTTCACTCTCCTCCACTTTGCTCACTTCACTCTCTCTCTCTCTCTCTCTCTCTCTCTCTCTCTCTCTGTCTCTGTCTCTGTCTCTGTCTCTCTCTCTGTCTCTCTGTGTATACACAACACCAATCATTTGTTATACCTGAATTAATGCCCTCCTGAGCCACAGTTCCAATCAATAAGCTTAAATGCGTTCAGTGCCTCGCCTGAAGCGCTCATCCGACACACATCACACAATCAATATTCAAACCCTTAACACACGCTCAAGTGCACCCGTCACACGGTTTAACACTCAACCGTACACATGTATTCATCCGTTCACGTGTGTGTAAGGGTGTGCGAACGGTCACACACACGTCACTGCCTTTGCTTTGGACCAAGGTTATTATAGTTTAGAATTTTCAATTAGTTTTTATTTTTATTTTAGTTTTAACTTTTCGATTTCATTTTAGTTTAGTTTTAGTTGGTTTTCAAAGCGTTTGCTAGTTTTAGTTTAGTTTGCGTTTCAGATATTTTATATATTTAATTTTAGTTTTTATTTATTTAGTTTGCTTTTGTTAGGGCCAGCTATAATGTCTCAGAAGAATGTAGCTATATACATACAAAATACATGGTTGGAGAACTGTGTAGGAATGGACATATTGTTTAATGCTCTTTGTGCTACTTTAGTGTCCGATGTGAAGCAATTGCGGCACAGCACCATCTCCTGGAAGGTCAAGTCCGTTCAGTTTCTGTGGTTCATTGTCACGAGAGTTGATGGAAATTTATGCCGTCTCCTTTTTCGTCTCCACAAAGAATCACACAAAAGCACCATGTTAAAGCTTGTGTTTACCAGAGATGTGCTCGTAAGTCATTCAGCATAAAAAACACATAAAAAACGACAAATCCACTTAAGAAATCTAGTCAACTAAGACCAAAACGACCGATTAAGTCGACTAATCAACTAAGGGGTCAGCCCTAACCACAAGTGTGGAATGTATTGTATTTGTTCTGTCATTTCTTTGTCTGATTATGCATGAATGCGATCTCACCCTGTTTCTTGCTTATGTTCTTGGATTTTGGCAGCATAAACAATTCCTCCGTGAATAAAGAGTTGAAATGAAAATTTAGGCTGCAACACAACAATCTGAAGACATGATTGCTAATTTCTCCACCACACTTGTCACTTGCAGAAGCCCCCGAAGCAGAGAAGATGGACACGGACACAGACTCACAGCAGGCCGATAAGGTAAGACCACCTTTCATTTATCTTCATGTATCCTGCATGTCGAGGAAATCTGTGTTTGCAGAAATTTAGTTTGCATTTGCGAATGAGTGGTATAACGGAAATCTCTGCTAATTAATGGATATAGATGGCAATAATTAGTATTTTTATTATTGTCTACTAATCCCATGTGAAGACCAAAATGAACAATGCATTATTTTGTCTCTAAGCACTTAAGGCTGGCCCACACTAAAAGATTTTTCAATTCTTAACAGATGTTGAAAATGTGAGAGACCCCACACATAACGACATGTTATGTTAAATTTAACAGTTTTGTTCCTATAGTTTGTGGAGAGCAACGATTTGGCCAAAACAGCACGCCGCACACACTAACAGATTGATTCATGAACAACAAGAGTCCCAACTCTAAAAAAAAAACCCGTAAATCTCGCAAAATCTCTCATGGTCAAATGTGACTTCAGTGTAAACAAACATGGCGGACGACAGGCAGGAAGAATTTTAGTTTTTGCATTACTTTGTGCTGAAAATTCACGAAGAAAAAAAATATGGATGAAATCATGGAGACATGTTAAATAAACACTTGTGTTGTTGCCACAAATCAACAAGTTGATCCTCCATTTCTGAGGTATATCTTACTTCTACTTTATGCTTCGCATTTGCCCTTGCATTAGCCACGGCTGTCCTTGGGGTTCCCCACACAGGATATCCGCTTGTAAATATTGAACATGTTTAATATTTACGATTTGAAATTGGTGTGGTCAGGATGTACTGCCGAGCTGATCGGGGGATGTAAAAAACACTCTTAACATACGTCACACACCACAGGAATATCTGGAAAGATAATCTGTCGAACCATCAAAAAATTGGGGCTTTGCTTTGATTGTCGGGAGGAGAGAATCGACCAAGATCGGCTTGATTCTCGTGTAGCGCGTGCCTGGCATTACTGACTTTCCTACCCTGTCTATGGCACTCCGCTCATATCAAAGTCCTAAATCTTTAAAAGCTAGTAGCAAATATAAAGTTTAATTTAATAAAAAAGTAATAAAACAATAATAATAATAATAAAACAAGTTCCTAAAGAAAATCCTATCTTAACACTTTTCCTCTCTCCCATTTAGTGTTTAAAGTTAGTTTACCATTCATCTGCATTTGGTGTCTCTTGGTTCGGAAAGGCCCGACGGCTGAATGTAATGGCTTTTTTTTTTTTTAAACGTTCACATTGTCCCCGCTCTGCTGGGCAGCTCGTTGGCTGAAGGCGTCCTCATTAACATCCATTAACCAGTGTCAGACACTGTGTCCAAATCACAGTGATTGTCCCCCAAAAAGTGATTAGGGTCACAATACAACCATTATTCCACTTTCCCTGATTATCACAATATTTACCAGCTACTACCACAACCACATTTACCTGTGTGGTTGTTAAGTTGTTGTTCTTTGATACTGTATCTCGGCCATTTGTCACATTTTTACCATCTTTTGTGTTTTGCTTTTTCTTAGTTGTGTTTTGCAACCCCAAATGTTTGATTTTATCGTTTATGCAGCCTTTATGCAACACTGAATCTCACATTATCTTTTCATAGACCCAATCTTAAAATCTGGGTAAAGCCAAAATAAATGCGTCCTGAGTTCGTCACACCACAGAAAAATGTTTTATTAGCCACCCAACCAAATTTGAATGATTAAAGAAATCACCAAGTAAAAAGTTTAATATTAGGTTTCAAAATAATTCTCTGCTCTTAAACATTGGGGGCGTGTCCACTGAAGGCTCTGAAATCACACCTCATCGCGGGTGAGGGTTGATTACATTATTGTCTGTCTCACTGCTGCGTGTTTGCAGAATGCGCACCAGAGACTTCCGCTGGCGAAGCCAGCTAACTTACAGTTTAGCCCTTTGCTAACTTGAATGGCCAAATGGACAAATGCTGCCTGCCTTCAAATTGAACTTGTGAGCTTGTGGTTACGACATGGGAAGTCGTGTACACAATATGCTTGGCGTTCAAGTGGTTAAGTTGTGAGAACACCACTGCGAGGCAACGGCAATATTAATGTTACTGTCGGTGTCTAAAAGCCACAGAGGCTAATAGTTTACAAACGTCAACAAACACGTCACAGCTCGTGAACTCAGGGCTTTCAGAAATCTTCATATGGACTCTTCTCTTGAACACAGTAAACACGACCCCATTCATTTGAAGGCACCTTAAAACCTAGGCCTTACTTCCTGTGGCATTGACACTGACCACTTATCGTTGTGCGTCCATGCCCTCATCCTTCAGGCGGAGTTAAAAGACGAGGCAGAGAAGCCCAGCGAGTCTGCAGAGAAGAGCGACAAGACGGAGGCCACAGACAAGGTGAAGAAGGAGGGATCTGAGGCGTCGGAGCGCGAGGAGGAGAACGAAGAGGGAGGGGAGGCCAAGACGACTCCAGCAGGTAACACTGAGACTCAGGGTAAAATACAAATAAATGTTCCTCACATTTCTAGTTCATAGCTCACAACTAGGACATTTCATTATCAATTAGCTCCCAATTAAGGCTGCAACTAACTATTCATTTCATTATCGCTGAATCTGCAGATTATTTCCACAATTAAGCGATTATCCCATTGGTCTGTAAAATGTTAGAAAGTAGCAAGAAAATGCCCATCACAATTTCCTAAACCCAAGGTGACGTCATCAAATCGCTTATTATGTCCGACCAACAGCCCACAACCCAAACATATTTGGTTTACTACGACATTTGACACAGAAAAGCGGCAAATCTTCTCTGGAACTGGGGAATGTTTCGCATTTTTGCTTGGAAAATTAAATTATTTAAGCGACTATCAAAATGATTAGAGATGCACCGATTGCAAATTTCTTTGCCGATTCAGATTTTTAAAAAAGTCTGACCCGCCGATTCCAATTTATTCTTTCTAAGAACTATATTTGACAGCATACACGTACATTTTTGTGACTTATCTTTAATGGAAAATTCAATTGCATGCTCATACATATCAGAGAAGAGAGAAAATATTCGATTCTGTGTTTGTACCCAGCGGTTGGCTTGTCAACAGCACGGTATTGCTATATTACGGTTATTGCAACACCACTAGTTTAAAGTAGTAGTTACATTTCCATCTCCGTCCATCAGACAAAGACAAGGAGGAGGCCATGGAGACGTCGTCCTCAGACCAGGAGAAGGAGAAGGAGGAGAAGGCAGCTACAGAGGAGGGAGAGGACAAGAGGAAGAAACTGGAGCACGACATCGGAGAGGGTAACATTGCCACTGCGGCCGCTGCTGCCCTAGCATCTGCTGCCACCAAGGCCAAGGTGAGATTACAGGAGTGCTGACACAGCAAACACACACTTTAGCAAGTCTGATCTTCCCAAGGTTCACCTGGTTTGTCATTTTGAAATCTTTGTAAGTCATTGGTTTGATGCTGTTAAGTTTTACTGTTGTGTATTAGGGCCTCAGGAGACGTAAGGCGACAACTTTCACTTTTCATTACTGGAAATTTCTCATTCTGCTACTCTTAATGTTCTGTTCTCCTTTATGTGTACTGCACATCTGATTGCATGTGGACTACTGAATGTTTCTGGGATTGCTGAGAAGCATTCTGTAAGATGTGGGAAATATGTAAAGAAAGGGGTTCATCAACGGAGTAAATTCAGTCAAATTCTGGTCACGGAATAACTGCAGAATGAGCTAAACTTGATGTAATCGTTATCACAGTATTCAACATTGATCAGATATTTACTCTTCCTCTTACTCCGTCCTCTCAGCACTTGGCAGCAGTGGAAGAGAGGAAGATCAAGTCTCTGGTGGCTCTGCTGGTGGAGACCCAGATGAAGAAGCTGGAGATCAAGCTGAGGCACTTCGAGGAGCTCGAGACCATAATGGACCGAGAGAAAGAGGCTGTAAGTCAAAAAGAAGCTAGCACGCTTTTTGAGTGTGGAAGTTGGGATTAAGTGTGGATGTTATTGGTCAGCATTGACCCTGCACAACTGCATTAGTTCCAGCATGAACATTTCACTTAGGGGTTGGAGATAAATCGAATATACTTGATGTATTGCATCTTGTTCTACGTGGGATGGAGAGGTCAGGTCTAATTGCAGTTGCAGAGGGGCGTTCATGTAGACCATGGCAGGAACTCCCAATGCTTTGATTGGCTCGTGGAGGATGGGAACGCCCACTTTTTGCACAGCTGGTTCTGGCTGTTATTACCGTACGTACTTCATCGTAAAGACACATTAAGAGACGGCAGTCAACGGTAAAGCAAGATGAGCTTTATTCATATGTTATGACACGGTCAATAGTTATCTTGTGTCGGCTTGTGTAGGCAATTCAGACACATATATTTGGATATTGTGAATTTCTGTATACCCGAGATTTGTCTCCAGTATCCGAGGCAGCTCCTTCCTTTTAAAATTGTTCTATGTAGCTAAAAATAGAGAATTAACGTGTGAATCTTGAATTGAAATCTTGAATCAAATCTTGAATCTTGAATTACTTGCTAGAAGCTAGCTTTGTTAAGATCAAATTGGTACAAAATACCTATCTTAATGTAAAACTAAGCAATTGGTTAGCTATAGTTTGCCCCACTTTGCTAGAATGATCACATTGGTATGATCATACATATCAAAGGGTTAAATTGAACAGTAATGTAATTTTAGAGAAAATATGAAAATATTTAGATTTATCGTATGTTGCGATATAGCCTAAAAATATCGATAATATTTATAAGCCATATCGCCCAGCCCTAATTTCACTTACTGTATCTCTGCACTCACAGTAAGGGCTCTCAGCTGTGGTTATTAATAATGAAGGTGATACTGTATGTTCAAAGAGGCGCATCCAACACATTTTTTGAAAAGAAAGATGGCAGGTGAAAATGATAATCATGATTCAGAATGATAAGACTTTGTGCTTACATTAAAAACAAATAAATGTCCATTAAATTACAGTTTGTTGTAATTATCCAAAAAAGACCCAGTGTCAGACAGTCCTACTTCTGTGGTTGCTAAATTGAAACAAGTAGACAGTAAATATTTGGAGTTCATCGGCCGATGTTGGCCACCGAACAAGTTGCTTCCCACTTGGTCCAAATCCTCCACAGAGACTGAAGAGTAGACACAGAATTACTTCTTTGTTAAGGAGCTGAATTGAGCATAAAACATTTTCCAGAGTGTATAGTCAGGCAAGTGAAAGTGTTACCTGCCTCTTCAGGGCAGATGAATAGAGAACAGCCCCCTGTGTGTGTGTGTGTCCTGCCGCTGGACAATCCCTGGAGACGCCATTCAGAGTGTAAAACTGTGTTTTCGTGGTGGAGGCATCGGGAGTGTAGCCCAGTTTCACAGCTGTAAATAGTGCATGAAAAGGACTCTGGTTTACAGAAGCTTTCCAAAGACTGGAGAGAAACCAAACCCGCTGCTGCCATAGGCTGTAAAACACTGAACTTCTACCAAAAAAAAAAAACTACAAAGAGAGTACAGAGTATTGCACAGTTTTATACTGAGTCTAAGGCTTCACAGGCCTGTAGGAGAACCATCTCCTCTGCAGACCACTAAAGTGTACAAATGCTCTCTCATCCTCTTGTGGAATATTGCTGTTGAGCTTTATAAAGCCAAAAAAGAAACTTCAAAAACAAGTTTTTCAAAAGTGCTCAGTTCGCCCAAATTACTAAAAGATATATTTTTCCACTTAGCCCTTATTGATTCTATCCATTCATTATCTGTAACAGCTTATCCTATTCAGGGTCGCGGGGGCTGCAGCCGATCCCAGCTGACATTGGGTGAAGGCGGGGTACACCCTGGACAACCATTCATGCTAACATGGATTGGGTTACGTTTTGCTCCCATTCTAGAATAGAAATATATAACAGAGAATAAGAATAAGAAAATATAAATAAGAAATTGTTAATTATGTATATTACAATTTATTAACAGTGTAAATAATAATGGTGAAAAATAGTATAAATGAATAAGAACATTAATTTAAATGTACATAAATAAATGCAGTATATGCCAGAATAAACCAGAGTATTGCACAGTTGAAGATTATTATAGGGTTATAGCTGCTGATAGGGGTAAAAAATAAAAACGATAAAATGTTCTATATACACTCACCGGCCACTTTATTAGGTACACCTTGCTAGTACCGGGTGGTCTTCTGCTGCTGTAGCCCATCTGCTTCAAGGTTCGACGTGTTGTGCGTTCAGAGATGGTATTCTGCATACCTTGGTTGTAACGAGTGGTTATTTGAGTTACTGTTGCCTTTCT